>QWBT01001013.1:0-20282 GCA_004802465.1 Citrus hindsii
GCGCTGTATGATACAGCAAGCAAGTTCAGGGTCAATAGCTTTATGAAAAAGCTGAGTTTAATTGCATAAAATAAAGCCAGTTTTAGACTGTGCTTTGAGCTTTTTTAACTTTTTTTCACGAAACGTTGTGCCTCATGCTACTGAAAGGGTTTTACGCATTCAACATCTTGAAGGAACAGGTATACTCTGAACGAATCATTATTTTTGGAGACAGGTATGAGCTTGGAGCAGCAACTGATTGATCGCTTACAACAGCTTTCCCCATCACATTTAGAAGTCGTGAATGAATCTTCTGGTCATGGCGGCTATTTCCCAGGGAAAGAATCACATTTTAAAGTGATCGTGGTGAGTGATATTTTTGCGGGATTACGTTTAGTTCAGCGTCATCAAAAAATTTATGCGGTAGCAGGAGACTTACTCAGTCCTGGTAAAATTCATGCTTTGGCTATACATGCCTTTTTACCCGCAGAATGGCAAGGACAAGACACTTCTAGTCCAAATTGCGCACATGCCCCGAAAAGCTAAGCAGAGATTCAGTCATGGAAACACAATTATTGATTAAGATCGTGCATATGAGTGCGGTCAGCTTGGCATGTGTCGTGATTTTGGCGCGTGCCATGACGCTATTTAAAGGCATCCAAGGCAATCAGCCCAATCCAGCAGGTCGAACAGCTTTTATAGCCCTTCAGCACTTAAGTATGCTGGTGATTGTACTGACCGGAATTGCCCTTTTAGTGATGAAAAACTTTGATGTGCAAACATGGTTTTATGCCAAAGTGGTTTTATTTTTAGTGATGTTGTCCTCTTTGTCGAAAGCGTATAAAAAAGAAGACAGCATTTTACTTACACAGCGCCGAGCGGGCTTATTCTTGGCGGTGGTAGCGATGATTTCCATTTTAGGTTTAGTCATGATTAAACCAAACTTTGGCTAATTGTTAGACATAATCATCGGCACAGCGATTGTTCTGCGCTACACTGCTATGTATAGCGGAAAAATAACAAGAGGGAGGGGATTTCATGCATACACGTGTGGTATTTAATCAAAAAGGTGGTGTCGGTAAGTCCAGTATTGCAGTGAATTTAGCGGCAATTAGTGCACATCAAGGCTTAAGAACCTTATTGATTGATCTCGATCCGCAAGCGAATTCGAGCCAGTATGTATTGGGCGATGACGCAACGTATTCGGCAGACAAGCCAGCCTTAGAACCCAATATTGAAAACTATTTTGAAGAAGTACTTGGAACGACTCAAAATAAAAGTCTATTGGGCAGTGCCATTGGTTCGATCCTCAAAGGGCGCGCTAAAGGCTTAGAAAGTTATGTGCACCAATCCCCTTTTAAAAATTTGGATGTGATTCCAGCCAGCCCAAGCCTCGGGGCATTGGCTTATGCTTTAGAGTCAAAACATAAAATTTATAAACTGCGTGATGCGTTACAACAGCTTGCCGGAAAATATGATCGTGTCTATATCGATACACCACCAGCCTTTAACTTCTTTACTTTGTCGGCACTGATTGCAGCCAATAAAGTCCTGATTCCGTTTGATTGTGATGTCTTTTCTAAACGTGCACTGCAAACTTTGATCGAAAATGTGCTCGAAACTCAAGACGATCATAATGATCATTTGGAAATTGAAGGCATTGTGGTGAATCAGTTCCAAGCGCAGGCCAAACTTCCACGTGAAGTGGTGCAACAGCTGAAGGATGAAGGTCTTCCTGTACTAGAAAGTATGTTGCCCCCATCGGTGCTGATGAAAGAATCGCACCACAAAAATTTACCTTTGATTCATTTGGCACACGATCATAAATTGACGCAGGCCTATCAATCATTGTTCAATGAGATTGAGAATAATAAATTGCGAGATTCAGCATGAAAAAGATCACAATTGCTTTTTTAGTGGGCAGTACGCTGTTATTGAGCGCCTGTGCCACAACGGTTAAACCGACTTATGTCTCTCCTACACAGTATCAAGCTTTGAACTGCCAACAGTTACAAGCAGAATATAATCGGATTCAGCAACATTTAGATGAAGGTGTACCTACTGCGAAACGCACGGGTGTTGGCGTGGGGCTAGGTCTGGGTGGTGGATGGAGTCATGGTGGCGGTTGGGGCTTTGGTCCAAGCGTTTCAGTGAATATGGGACAATCATCGAATACCAAAAAAACTGAAATTTCACGACTTTTGGGTCAGCAAGAGGCGATTGTACAGGCTGCAAAATTCAAAGGCTGTGCGATTACCGTGCAAAATAAGACGAATTAATGTCGCATTTATTCATCCTGCTGAAGGGTTTAATCTTTCAGCAGTCATTAAAATCTTAGCAAAATGTTTCGAAAATAATTTCAATAAAACAATGAATTATCGTTTTAACACGCACTTTTTTACCTCATGGGTTCTGTGTTTTTTCCGCTTTGACTTGAGGAAGCCACTCTTTTTCGGCTAAATTGCGCATCTTTAATCCTGTTGTTGGATGTCTATGATTGAGAGTTGGCTGTTTGTATTGGCAATGATTGCTGTCTTGATGATTCCGGGACCGACCAATGCTTTACTCGCAAGCTCTGCACATCAGCAAGGTCTGGCGAAGACCAGCTTACTTGTACCCGCAGAACTGTTTGGGTATTTCTATGCCATCAATTTATGGGCACTCCTGATTCATCTCAGTACACCGACTTGGCCTTATCTGATAGACCTTTTACATGCACTCAGTACAGTCTATGTGTTCTGGCTGGCTTTTCATTTGTGGAAAAGCTCGCACTTAGAAAAACATAATCAACGTTTTACCTCGATTCGACCCAAACAATTGTTTTTTTCTACTTTGAAAAATCCGAAAGCGGTCTTATTTGCTGCGGGTATTTTTCCCTATGAAGCCTGGGATAATCCAACCAATTTCTTTTTGGTCTTTGCGGTGTTTAGTCTGGTATTATTGCCAACGGCACTGTTCTGGATGTCTTTTGGCCGTGCCATTTTATCGGGTGAGTCCAAACAAATAAAAGCCGATCTCTTATATAAAGGATCGGCCATGTTGTTGTTGGTGTGTATGTTCCCCGTGATTCTACGTTTTTTTGCTTAAGCTTCAGTGGTTGATTT
This sequence comes from Citrus hindsii, assembly GCA_004802465.1. NCBI lineage: Eukaryota > Viridiplantae > Streptophyta > Magnoliopsida > Sapindales > Rutaceae > Citrus > Citrus hindsii. Next base: position 3,084 of record QWBT01001013.1, read on the forward strand.
TTTCTTTAATTTGGCACGAATAAAACCAATGATTCCCGGCAAGATGCTAATAATAATAATGCCGAGAATCAGATGCGTGAAATTGTCTTTGACCACAGGCACATTACCAAAAATATAGCCTAAAGTAATGAATGAACCAATCCAGCAGAATGCGCCAATTAGGTTATAAGATAGGAAAAATTTGTAATCCATTTTTCCTGCACCTGCTACAAAAGGTGCAAAAGTCCGCGCAAAAGGAATAAAACGCGCAAAAATAATGGTTTTACCACCATGTTTTTCAAAGAATTTTTGTGTATTAATCAGATGTTGTTTATTGATGAAACGGGATTCGATTTCAAAAACGCGCGGTCCAATATAACGACCAATGTGATAATTCAGCGTATCGCCCAGTACGGCCGCGATAAAAAGTAAAACACCAAGAGTCCACGGATTCATTGCACCTGTGGATGCTGCTAAGGCACCTGCGGCAAACAATAAGCTGTCGCCGGGTAGGAACGGCATGACCACCAAACCTGTTTCCACAAAGATGATGAGAAACAAAATTGCATAAATCCAAACCCCATAGTTGGTGATAAACTCAAGCAGATGGTCATCGACATGTAATATAAAATCAATCAGTTCCATGGGGCACAAATAAGCAAAAGAGTGCGGAAATCCTAGCAGTCTCGTTATCAGAAGTCAGTATTAAAACGTAAATAAATTTAGCTATCAGTGTTCTTATCTTAAAACGATGTGTGATGAAAATTGATATTTATTCTAAAAATAGAGAACATTAAGATAGCTACAACTTCAAATAAAACGTATTTAAAGGTGTAAAAATATTTAATCGAAATGTTGTGGCCAAAAATATTGTCAATCAACCCAATACAGATGTAGTTTTAGCTTTAATTCCCCGTGTACTGATGGCTTATATTTTCCTTGTTGCAATCTAGGGAAAAATTTCAGCTTATAGCGTAACTTTAGGGTATATGGAGTCTATGGAGTCTATGGAGTCTATGGAGTCTATGGAGTCTATGGGGGCTTGGAGCGCTATTACCTTTAACCATTTTAGTTGAGTTTGGTGGTGGCTTAGCGCTGTTATTTGGTTTTCAAGCCCGCTTTGCTGCGTTTGGCTTAGACCTATTTAGTGTTATTACCGCGTTTATTTTTCACGATGGCGCACAAGCCAGCATTAATTTTATGGAAAATTTTGCCATGGCAGGTGGTCTATTTTTTCTAATGCTGCATGGTGCAGGAAAAATGAGTCTAGATCATTTGATTGAAAAATAATTCAAAATGAAAAGCAGCATGCAGGATGCTGCTTTTTTATTTACAAAAAAGTACGGTGTGGACGTTATTTTTTTTGATCAAGATCAATAAAACATGAGGAAAATAAGATGAAAAAATCTTTTTAAAATAGGGTTATGTATTACAAGTTTAAGTCTTGCCGCTGGCGCATGGGCCAAAGATGATCATATCATTTTACAAGAAGCTGCAAAGAACCATGTCTCTGTGTCAGCCATTGCAAAGCTCAAAGATGAAACTGCGGTCACTTTAAAAGGGATACTGCTGAAACATCTCAATGAAGACCACTACGAGTTCAGCGATGGTACAGGGGTTATTTTGCTGGATATTGATGACCATTTATGGAAAGCATCCAATATTAAAGCAGGCGATAAAGTACAGGTGGTCGGTGAGGTGGATACACATCGTTATAAACCGACTGATATTGAAGTCGTTAAAATAGAAAAAGTTTTGAAATAAACATCAGGCACGCGAAAGCGTGCTTTTTGATATAAAAACCATTGGGTTTTAAGCGTTGTATAAAGCTTGTCCGAATTATGTGCGTTATGCGCGGAAAAATGCTAGAATACGGCGCTTATATTCGTTTGCCTTTCATAGTTGTTTGTCATGACTACCAATACTCAAATTACTGAAGATCGTATCCTTATTTTGGATTTCGGTTCTCAATATAGCCAGCTTATTGCACGCCGCGTACGTGAAGCTGGTGTATATTCTGAAATGTATGCCTATGACATGTCTGAAGAAGACATTCGTGCATTTAATCCAAACGGTATCATCTTATCAGGTGGTCCTGAGAGCGTACACGAAGAAGGCAGCCCACGTGCGCCAGAAGTTGTGTTCAACTTAGGTGTACCAGTTTTGGGTATTTGCTATGGCTTACAAACCATGTCTGCACAGCTTGGCGGTAAAGTTGAGCCGGGTACTGTACATGAGTTCGGTTATGCCGAAGTAAACATCCAAGTTCGTGACAAGTTGATTGGTGATCTAGAAGACACCAAAGACCAACTTAAAGTCTGGATGAGCCATGGTGACAAAGTGACAGCGATTCCTGAAGGTTTCCAAATCACTGCAAGCACACCAAGCTGTCCAGTGGCGATGGTTTCTGATGAAACGCGTCGTTTCTACGGTATTCAGTTCCACCCAGAAGTAACGCACACTGCAAAAGGTGCAGAGTTATTATCTAACTTTGTACACAGCATTTGTGGCTGTCGTAGCCTGTGGAACTCTGAAAACATTATCGACCTGCGTGTTGAACAATTACGTCAACAAATTGGCGATCAAAAAGTTCTTTTAGGTCTGTCTGGTGGTGTTGATTCATCAGTGGTTGCTGCGCTTTTACACCGTGCGATTGGTGATCAATTGACTTGTGTATTTGTAGACAACGGTCTGCTTCGTTTGAACGAAGGTGAGCAAGTGATGGACATGTTTGCGAAAAACATGGGTATCCGTGTGATTCGTGCCGATGCGGAAGAGCGTTTCTTGACTGCACTTGCGGGTGAAGTTGATCCTGAGAAAAAACGTAAAATCATTGGTCGTGAGTTCATTGAAGTTTTTGCTGAAGAAGCGCGTAAGCTTGATGGCGTAAACTTCCTTGCTCAAGGGACAATTTACCCAGACGTGATCGAATCTGCGGCAACTAAAAATGGTAAAGCACATGTGATTAAATCTCACCACAATGTGGGCGGTTTACCAGATGACTTGGCTTTTGAATTGGTTGAGCCAATCCGTGATTTGTTTAAAGATGAAGTACGTCGTTTAGGTACAACTTTAGGCTTACCGCATGAAATGCTATATCGTCATCCATTCCCAGGCCCAGGTTTGGGCGTGCGTATTTTGGGTGAAGTGAAGAAAGAGTATGCAGACATTTTACGTCTTGCAGATGACATCTTCATGCAAGAGCTTCGTGCCAGCGGTTGGTATGATAAAACTGCGCAAGCATTTGCGGTATTCCAACCGGTGAAATCTGTTGGTGTCGTCGGTGATGGTCGTCGTTATGCATGGGTGATTGCGCTTCGTGCGGTTGAAACGGTTGACTTTATGACAGCGCGTTTCGCACATCTTCCTTATGATTTGGTTGATAAAATTTCGACACGCATCATGAACGAAATTAAAGATGTTTCACGTGTGGTTTATGACGTGTCGTCTAAGCCACCAGCAACGATTGAGTGGGAATAAAGCAAGTGCAACAGTTGCAGTTTTTCGATCAAATGCAACAAATTCGCTTTATTGACTTGTTCGCAGGGATAGGTGGTTTCCATCTAGCCCTTGCGCGACAAGGCGCACAATGTGTTTTTGCGTCTGAAATTAATGAAAAGGCTAAGAAAACATATTTAGCCAATCATAGTTTGGATAAAGATGCTTGGCATGGTGATATTACATTAATTGAACCACAACAGATTCCTGATCATGAGATCTTGTGTGCGGGCTTTCCATGTCAGCCGTTTAGTCAAGCAGGACAAAAAAAAGGTTTCGATGATGTCAGAGGAACTTTATTTTTTAATATTTTGCAAATTTTAGAAGAAAAAAGACCAGAAGCCTATTTTTTGGAAAATGTACGCGGATTGCTTAAGCACGATAATGGGCGTACTTTTTCAGTTATTCAAGAAAAACTTGAGGCACTTGGTTATAGCTTTCAAAGTTTTGTTGTAAAATCAAGCGACTATGGTTTACCACAGCATCGGCCTCGTCTTTTTATGATTGGTTTTCGAGATGGTGTAACAAAAATAGAGCTACCAGAAAAGCTTCCATTGAAATATACAATGAGTGATATTTTTTCAGGCAATTGTGAAAAAGAAGTTGGCTTTACACTACGAGTTGGTGGGCGTGGATCAGTTTATGGTGATCGACGAAATTGGGAATTTTATAAAGTTGATGGTGAGATTCGACGTTTAACTTCTAAACAAGGTCTTTTGATGCAAGGGTTTCCTTCGGATTTCATTTTTCCTGTATCTGAAATAGAGGCAATGAAACAGTTAGGAAATTCTGTATCAGTTGATGCCATAGAAGCATTCTATAAAAAAATTAAGGAAAAACTAAGTGCAGAACAATTCACACTTATTAAATAAATATAACATTGTAAAGAAAGGGGCTGTATATGAGGCTTTTAAACTGGTTCTTGAAAAGAGTTTAGATATTCAAAATTTAAAACCGCATGAACAACTACAAGTTCTATGGAAAGCATATAAAGACAATTGTCCAAACAATAACAATATTAATGGTAAAGTATTTGAGGTAATTATTGCGACAGTAATGCTTGAGAGCGGAATCGGGCCAATTTTTTCTCAAGCAAATGTTGTTTTTGTACCAAATGTTAACTTTGATCTGATTGTTTATAGTAAAGAATTTGGTCCAATATCAATTTCGGCTAAGACATCCTTAAGAGAGAGATATAAGCAGGCCGATTTAGAAGCTGTATCATTAAAATATGTACACCGTAAGGCTAGGTGTTACTTAGTTACTATGGATAAACCTGAAGCCATGAGATTAGAAAAAAAGTTAAAAGAGGGAGACCTTTTAGGAATTGATGACATTGTATTAGGGGATGAAATCTCATTTGATGAAATGATAGAGTTCCTCTCATCTATCAATTTGGAAAAACCTAAAGCGGTAGAAATTATTACGTCTTCTCAGATTTATGAAATAGTCAAAAATTAGTAAATAATAAGCTTACATTGTTTCGATGAAGAAAACTTTTGATTTTTCCTAAGCGATGGCTTTCCATCACTTCTAAAACACTTTTGCAGAGCAAAAACACACCTTATAAAGATGTAACAACATTTTTACATCCACTCATTGCCTTGAACTTAGGTTTTGAAAACACAAGATATTGTCCCAAGTTTAAGAATCAGCATTCTATTTTTAGGGATGTGCAGTTGGGAATCTGCTTGTTATGATCTGGGATATATGGATCTGTAATGAGTAAGCACATGACGAATAATAACTATACTGAACTATCACATTCGGATGACTGTGAAAAATACGTAAATCAATTCATTCAAGAGTTTCCACTGAGAAGTGCGGAAATAGGCCAAGGGACGGTCATCAAACGCGCGCTGCCAAGTCGCCATAAACGAATGATTGGCGCATGGTGTTTCTTAGATCACGCAGGCCCTGTAACCTTCCCACAAGGGGATGGTTTAGATGTTGGCCCACATCCACATATCGGTTTGCAAACCTTTACATGGATGATTGAAGGCACCATGATGCATACCGACAGTTTGGGCAGCAAACAGCTGATTCGTCCAAAACAGGTCAACCTCATGACCGCAGGACATGGAATTTCCCATACGGAAGTCGCACCAGATACAGAAACCAAAATGCATGCGGCACAATTGTGGATTGCATTACCCGATGCAAAAATTGCTGTTGAACCCCGTTTCGATCACTATCCAGAACTGCCAGTGGTGGAAAAAGATGGGGTAGCATTTACCATTTTGGTCGGAGAGTTTTTAAATACTACCTCACCTGTGAGTGTTTATACCGAGCTGTTAGGAGTGGACTTAAGCGCAACAGAAAGCACCAAAACCCGTTTAACACTCAATCCAAACTTTGAATATGGCTTTATGGCTTTAGAAGGAACGGCCACGGTTAATGGGCACGAACTGACAGAAGACAATATGGTGGTACTCGAGCAGGGTGTAAGTGCGATTGAAATTGAAATCCATGCTGGTAGCCGCTTGTTACTGTTAGGTGGTGAGCCATTTGAAAGTCCAATTTTACTGTGGTGGAACTTTGTTGGTCGTACTCAAGAAGAATTGAAAATTGCGCGTGATCAGTGGATTGCACAAGATGAACGTTTTGGTTCCATTCCTGACTATGAAGGTCCACGTTTGGAAGCTCCAGCATTTCCAGACCAAATGCGTGCTTCAAAATAAATTGAATACTGCGACAAGTCGTTCAACAACAGAATAGGTGGACAGTTTCAATACTTGAAACCTATTCAAAATAATATCAATGAAAAATAGGATAATAAAAAAATGGCAATCATTGCGAATGCAGAGGTCAAAACATGCGTCGAAGCATGGTCTGGTGAAGTAAGCAGTGGACAACACCAATTTATTACCGATAAACCAGCGTCTTTTGGCGGTCAAGATAAAGGCCCTGCACCTTATGACTTTATTTGTACAGGTTTGATTTCCTGCACCATGATTACCCTACGTATGTATGCGCAGCACAAAGGTATTGAGTGGGGGGCTTTTAGTGTCGAAGCAGATTTTAATGCCAATAAAGAAGGCCGAGAATGGATCAGCCGTCGTTTGTCGTTTGAGCAAACATTGACAGAAGAAGCACGCCAAAAAATCTTAGACATCTGTCAAAAAACACCAGTCACTAAAACTTTATTACGTTCCGTCGAGATTGAAACCTCAATTGTCTAACTCGCTTGACGGTTTTTTATAGGCGGTAAAGGATTTTGTGCGACTGGATATTCATGTGTATCGAGAGGTGCAAAATCCAAATTTTAGAGTAAAGTGGGTGCTAGATTTCAATTAAAAAAGGTAAAACAATGATCACCCTGCACCATTTGGAACATTCACGCTCTTTACGCATTTTATGGGCTTTGGAAGAGTTAGGGTTGGAGTATGAGGTGAAGTTTTATAAACGCCTACCGACCTATGCTGCGCCACCTGAGTTAAAAAACATTCATCCCTTAGGCAAAGCCCCTGTTTTGACCGATGGTGATTTGGTCATAGCAGAATCTGCGGTGATTTTAGAATACTTGCAAGCCACCTACGATACAGAACATACGTTTAAACCGCAAAATCCAAAGGATTTAATGCAATACAACTACTGGATGCATTATGCCGAAGGCTCGTTGATGCCCTATTTGGTCATGACCTTGGTGATGACCAATGTACCGAAACATGTTCCCTTTCTAATTAAACCGCTTGCCAATAAAATTTGTGATGGGGTGAAAGGCGGCTTTATTAATCCACGCTTGAAAGAACACAGTGCATATTTGGAAGATTATTTGTCTCAACATGACTATTTTGCAGGTGATTTTTCCTTTGCCGATATTCAAATGAGCTTTCCTGTGGTGGCAATGCAAGAGCGGGTAAAAGCCCATAACCCTCAAATGGTGGCTTATGCACAGCGCATTCAGCAGCGGCCAGCATTTAAAAAAGCCAAAGAACTCAGTGGATTCTAGTAGGGGGATAGTTTGAACCTGATTTTTTTGCCCGGTGCGTCGGGCAATACGGCATTTTGGCAACCTATCATCCAGCGCCTTCCTCAGGACGATTCAACCATGGTCGTCGCTTATCCGAGCTTTGGTGACTATCCTGATGATGTGGATGTACAGAGTTTTGAAGGCTTACAAGCCTATGTGTTGAATCAAATCCAACAGCCTTCTGTGGTCGTTGCACAATCGATGGGTGGCATTTTTGCAGTACAAGCTGCCTTACAAAAGCCTGAACAGGTGCAGGCCTTGGTGCTCGTGGCAACCTCAGGTGGCATTGATTTAAGTCCTTTTCAAGTGGCAGATTGGAGAGAGGATTATCAACAGAGCTTTACGGTTCCTGATTGGTTTGTTCAGCATCAGTCTGATTTGACGGGGAGTCTGGAGCGTATCCAGTGTCCAGTTCTGCTGATTTGGGGCGATGCAGATCCGATTAGTCCTGTTGCAGTGGGGCAGTTCTTACACCGTCAAATACCACATGCAGAATTGCACATCGTGTCACAGGGACAACATGATTTGGCTTATGTGCATGCGGAGCATGTTGCACAATTGATTCAAAATTTTCTCACAGAACTCAGAGTATAAAAAAGGATGCCTCGGCATCCTTTTATTTTTTAGCGCTTGACCACAATCGAATCAATCCCGCTATGTTGTAGGGTTTGCTGTGCAATCACCGCGGCTTCTTGCGAGTCATATGGCCCTGAAATCACGCGATACCATGTTTGGCCGCCTTCAACGGTTTTGACGACATCGGCAGAGAGACCATTTAAGATAATTTCGGCACGACGTGCATCGGCACTGTCAGGGTCAGGGTAGCTACGCACTTGCAATATAAAACTTGGCGCTTGCGGTGTCGGTGCTGCTTCGGTTAAACCTGGTTCAGCAGGGGTGCTTTCTTCGGCAGCAGGTGCTTCAACAATCACCACAGTGCTTGGATTGTCTTTGGTTTCAGGGATGGCTTGATCTGGAATCGGCGTCACTTGCTGCTGTGGCAGTAAGTCGTAGAAACGGTAGTCTTTATTGGTTTCTTCTTGATAATGTTCCGAAGTGATTTGACCTTTCGGTTTCACTGGTGCCCAAGGCTTCCACAGTAGTAGTGCTACAGCAAAACAGAGCACGATTAAAATGACCACAAGTGTACCGAGCCAAGCTGGAATCAGTGGCTTTTTGGGTTTGTTCGGTCTTTCAGATACACCGCGCTGCGTTTTTCCAAACACGTGGAAACCTCTTTTCTTCTAATCAATATGAGGGACTGGCCCATTCTTTGCTTTATTTTAGTACTTGGCCTCAAGCAATTAAAAGAGGCGTCATTGTAAAATAAAGAATCGCTTTGCAAAATTCAAGTTTCACAAAGCGAGCAATACATTAGGGTTTATATGGCTACTTCGGGCAAAGCCCTTCATCTTGTGACGATGTGCAAAGCGTTGCTTTTTACATCGTTACCTCAAGCATAGCTTTCGGTCTTGCAGCCATGTGTGAAGCTTTGCTTTGCAGATTACATCGTCTCAGGTGCAGACACACCTAGTAACTCTAAACCATTACGCAAAACTTGTTGTACGTTTATTGAAAGTAATAAACGGGCTTGCGAAAGGGCAATATTCTGTTCGTCGATAATTCTTGTATTATCCAAGTTATACCAACCATGGAATAATGCTGCGAGTTCTTTCAAATAGTTACCCACTTGGTGTGGTTCATAGCTATTTGCTGCACGAAGCACAATTTCAGGATAGGCCGCAAGTTTGGCAAGAATTTCAGTTTCAGCGTCAAGAGTTAATAAGGTCGCATCGTAATCAGCTGCTTTGCTACGATCAAAAGTAATGCCTTTTTCAGGTGCTTTCACATCGACCATACGATTGACACGTGCATGCGCATATTGGATGTAGTACACCGCATTGTCTTTGCTTTGTGAAACCGCAAGGTCTAAGTCAAAGTCAATGTGCTGTTCTGACTTACGCATCACGTAGTAGAAACGCGCAGCATCGTTGCCCACCTCTTTACGCAGGTCGCGTAAAGTCACGAACTGACCAGAACGAGATGACATTTGTACCATCTCACCACCACGCCATAGGCTGACGAACTGAACTAAAAGCACAGTCAGTTTTTTCGAATCATACCCCAAGGCATCAATCGCGGCTTTGACCCGTGAAATATAGCCATGGTGGTCTGAGCCCCAGATATCAATAATATCGGTATAGCCACGTTGTAATTTGTTCAGGTGATAAGCAATGTCAGAAGCAAAGTAAGTGGTTTGCCCATTACGACGTTTCACAACACGGTCTTTTTCATCGCCAAATTCAGTCGATTTGAACCAAATGTTGCCGTCTTTTTCGTATAAGAAACCACGTTGTTCTAAAGTTTCTAAAGCTTCATCAATTTTGTCTGTCAATGAGGCTTCGCTGAACCATTGGTTAAAGGTTACACCAAACTCGCCCAAGTCATCTTTGATGTCATCTAAGATCGCATTCAGCGCTGCTTGGTGGAATACGCGGTAAGCTTCACCGATTAAGGTTTGTGAATTATGAATTAAACCATCGATGTGCTTTTCTTTGTCGCCTGAAAGGACAACTTTATTGCCTTCAGCATCGAGTTCTTCTGCATATTGCACATCTTCAGGGACATCTTTATAGACGTCTGCCACGGGGCGGACATATGCATCGCCATCAGCATCAATAATGCTTTGCGCGATTTCTTTAACATAATCGCCTTGATAGGCATTTTTAGGGAAAACCAGTTCTTGGCCTGTTAATTCGAGGTAGCGTAAATAGGTAGATGTTGCAAGGATGTCCATTTGACGGCCTGCATCATTCACATAATATTCACGGTCTACTGTTGCACCTGTTGCCTCAAGCAAGGTTGCAACCGTCATCCCATACGCTGCGCCACGACCATGACCAACGTGCAAGCTAGACGTTGGATTGGCAGAAACGAATTCTACTTGTATTTTTTTCGCAGCATTCGCTTGCGTGCGACCAAACTGATTGCCTTGCGCTTGAATTTGATCAAGTACAGCAAAGCGTTGGTCAGCATTTAAAAAGAAGTTAATAAAGCCAGGGCCTGCGATTTCTGCTTTGCTGATGTCCGCTACTTCAGGCAGTGCAGCAAGAATTTTTTCGGCTAAATCACGTGGCTTCATACCCGCAGCTTTAGAGGCAATCATGGCGATATTGGACGCGAAATCCCCGTGGCTTCGGTCTTTGGTACGCGTCAAAGTACTGCTGTTATTCCAGTCTGCTGGAAGGACGCCTTCAGCTTGAAGGTTTTGCACTGCGTGCTCGAGAGCTGCTTGGATTGCCGTGTTCATATTCAGTCGAAAATTTAATGTCGCAGAAAAACGCTAAATATAGCAAATTTCGACGTCTTTAGGTGAATCCATTTTTTTAGAATAAAAAATGTGCATTAACTGCTAACGATTGCGCTGCAACAAAGATGAAAAGTGCAGTATGATCAGAACCAAAATTCATGTTTTTAAGGATGAAACGTGTCTGAACAGCGGCCGATGATTATTGGGAATATTCCCAAGTTACCAGCAAAATATGCCATGTTTATTTTGCCGTTTTTTATCTCATTTTTTATGAGTGGCATTATCTCGATGATCAATCTTTGGCGCAATTTGGGTTGGGTGGACAATTTCCTACAGGTTTGGCTGTCCGCATGGATGATGTCTTGGGTGGTGGCATATCCTGTAGTGCTCATTGTGCTACCGATTGTGCGCCGTTTGACCGGTGTATTTGTCGATATGTCACATTTGAACCCACCCAAATAACCTCCATTTTAGCTATTTTCACGGCATGAAACAGGTTTGTTTAGGAGTTCCGCATTTTGGTTTTGAAAACGATACAGTTTGCCGGCATGAAAGAGTTTAATCACTTGGGCGCTGCCAAGCTGTTGTTGAAAACGACTTAGGGTTTGGCGTTGAAATGGATCAAAGGGATTGCCATAGTTTTTGTTGTCGAGTAAAAACTGAATCTGTCCTGCTTCTTTATCATAGCCGTATAATATACGTTTGCCTTGCACATCTTGAAGCTCAAATGTAGGCGGATGACTGCTGATTTTACAATTCAAACGCAGTGAGAGTACAAAGCCTTCGGTCGATTTGTTTTGTAGCTGATAAATCCCTTGTTTTTCATTTTCCAAATAGACCCATTGGTTCAAGGGTAAATTTGCACTGAGTTGCTCATATTGCTCGATGGTGGCTTTACTGATATCGACAATGCCTTTGGGATCGATTTCAGGCAGTTTTTCGTTATAACCAAATAGTCCTGTGATTTTATTACTCACTGTCGTTTGCGCCGTAGAAATGGACTGGCATGCTGTCATTTGCGTGATGTAAAGACATGTAAGGCTCAACAACATCAATTTTTTGATGATCATTTTTAATATAAAGAAGAAATAAAAGCGCTAGCTTAGCTTGAGCTTTATTCAAGTTCAAATTTTATCCAGGCGCTATTTGGCTGAAAGATTGCCGCAAACTTGATTTTTATTTTCAGACTAAATCGCTTTGATAATTGCATCACGCTTATAAATATCAAAAGACGAGCAAATGGCGCTAAGCTAGTAGCCGAATTAGATGCATAGATTCTCCCCATAGGTTCATCTAAATCTATGTATAACGAGATAGGTAATGACGACAGAATATTTAAAGACAAAACAACCCTTATACATCCCTTATGCGGGCAATACCTTGCTTGAGTTGCCGCTGTTAAATAAAGGATCGGCATTTACGGAAGAAGAGCGCACTCGCTTCAACTTGCATGGTTTAATTCCGCATGTTGAAGAAAGCATTGAAGAACAAAGTCAGCGTTCTTATCAACAGTACTGTGCTTTTAATGATGCGATCAATAAGCACATTTACTTGCGTAATATTCAAGACACCAACGAAACCTTGTTCTATCACCTCATTGAAAACCATTTAAGTGAGATGATGCCGATCATCTATACGCCAACGGTGGGTGAGGCCTGTCAGCGTTTCTCGGATATTTATCGTCGCCATCGTGGTACATTTATTTCCTATCCAGACCGTGCGCATATTGATGACATCTTGCATAACATCAACAAGAAAAATGTCAAAGTTATTGTGATTACCGACGGCGAGCGTATTTTAGGCTTGGGCGACCAAGGCATTGGCGGAATGGGTATTCCCATTGGAAAGTTGTCGCTATATACCGCGTGTGGGGGTATTAGCCCAGCTTATACGTTACCAATTACCCTCGATGTCGGGACCAATAATCAGCAGTTACTGAATGACCCGATTTATATGGGTTGGAATCAACCGCGTATCAGTGGTGATGAGTACTATGCTTTTGTTGATGAAGTGATTGCTGCGATCAAGCGTCGTTGGCCGAAAGCTTTAATTCAATTTGAAGACTTCGCGCAAAATAATGCCATGCCGTTATTGAATAAGTACCGTGATGAAATCTGTTGTTTTAATGATGATATTCAAGGTACCGCAGCCGTTTCTGTGGGCAGTTTGATTGCTGCATCACGTGCGGCAGGTAAACAGCTCAAAGATCAAACCGTTGCCTTCTTAGGTGCGGGTTCAGCAGGCTGTGGGATTGCTGAGCAAATTGTTGCGCAGATGAAAGTTGAAGGTTTAACTGATGCCGAAGCGCGTGCACGCGTATATATGGTTGATCGTTTTGGTTTAATCACTGAAAATCAGCCTAACTTACTTGATTTTCAACGTAAATTGGCGCAAAAGCCAGACGTGATAGCGAAATGGGGCAATGCTGAAGAGGTGATTTCACTGCTTGATGTCGTGAAAAATGCCAAACCTACTGTGTTGATTGGAGTATCGGGTCAGCCGGGTTTATTCACTGAAGAAGTGATTCGTACTTTGGCTTCGAACTGTGATCGTCCGATTGTGCTGCCACTGTCTAATCCAACGTCGCGTGTTGAAGCAGTGCCAGCAGATATTATTCACTGGACGGGCGGTAAGGCTTTGATTGCGACGGGCAGTCCTTTTGCTCCAGTCAACTATCAAGGCAAAATTTATAATATTTCGCAGTGCAATAACTCATATATCTTCCCGGGCATTGGGTTAGGCGTGATTGCGGCCAATGCAACCCGTGTGACCGATTCGATGCTGATTGCATCGAGTAATGCTTTGGCAGATTGCTCACCGATGCTCGTGAACCCTACAGCAGATTTATTGCCTGAGATTGATGAAATTCAGAAAGTCTCTAAGCTGATAGCCTTCAAAGTAGCCAAAGCAGCAATGGGTGCAGGTGTAGCTCCGATTATTAGTGATGAACAATTGCAATACGCGATTGAGAAAAACTTCTGGAAGCCAGAGTATCGTCACTATAAACGTGTCGCCTTCTAAAGCTGAAAATGAGATTGAACAAAAAGGAGCGTAATGCTCCTTTTTGTTTTTTGAGAGCTGCGTCTTCATTAACATTATTTTACTAGATTAAAAAAAAGACATTTTGTACACTCCGCGCACAAGTATAAAAACCAATAAGTTAACAATGATCATGTTCAATTCTATTTATAAAATGCTGGAATCCTTTGGATTCGGCTCACAAAAACGTGCTTTGCATATTCATTTTTCTAATTTGGCTTTGAACACACAGGTGTTTATTCAGCGGATTGAGGGTGAACATCGCATTAATCAGGGCCTAAAAGCTGAAATCCTATGTCTATCGACCAATGCTTATTTGCCTTTAAAACAGTTCATTGGTGGGCAAGTCGCGGTTGATCAGGTCACGGATGTGGGGCAGCTGTCTCGTCTGACGGGGGTGATTACCAGTGCGAGTCAGGGTCAAAGTGATGGTGCGCTAACCGTTTATAATCTCACGATTGAAGATGCAACAGCGTTGTGGCATAAGCGCAGAAATAGTCGCGTGTTTATGAGTAAAAGTGTTCGTGAAATCACTGAAACTCTGTTTAGTGAATGGCAAAGTCACAGTACATTATTTGCAGCCAGCTTAAGCCTGAACTTAGACGGTTTGAGTCGTGATTATGATGTACGCCCCTTTGTCATGCAGTCCAATGAAACCGACGCTGATTTTCTCACTCGATTATGGCGGAGTGAAGGTATTAATTGGTTGATCGATGAACAAGTTCCGATGGTGTTCAGTTCGTCCGAACCAATTCAGGCACAGCAACTTCGTTTGATGGATGATAATCAAGCTTTTACAGCACTGGGTCGTCGTACGATTCGTTTCCACCGCAGCCATGCCACCGAGCCTTTTGATAGCATCACCAGTTTTATTGCTGAACGTCACTTACAATCCACCACGGTACAGACGCAGCGTTGGCAAGCGCAACATTTAGCTCAAGATCAGAGTCAAGCTGTATTGAGTGCGCATCAGCACAGTGATCAACAAGACAATGAAAGCTTGGGTTTGGAACAAGTCTGGTGTGTCAGTCCAGCATGGACGGCTGATCTACAAGGTGAGGATCAGGCCACGTCTGCCAATAGCAGTCAACTAGATCGCCTCAACCAACAACTGAACCAATATCATGAGCTTCAGGCCAAATATTTCACAGCAAAAAGTAGCGTTCGAGATGCGCAAGTCGGCTATTGGTTTGAAATGGTGGATCATCCTGAAATAGACCAGCATGTGTCCGCAGAGCGTGAATTTCTCATTTTAGGCAAAGTTTTTTATAACCAAAATAATTTACCCAAAGAGTTATTACAGCAAATCAATCTGTTATTAAAAGGAAGTCGCTGGCAGGGTCTGAGTGAGGAGCGTCAAGCAAATGAACTCTTTGTCGTACGCCGTGAGGTCAAAATTGTTCCTGAATATCAAGCGTGGATACACCGTCCAGCAGCTTATCCTTTACGCGCCAAAGTCGTTGGGCCTGAAGGGGAAGAAATTTATGTGGATGCATGGGGACGGATTAAAGTTCGTTTCATGTTTACGCGTAGTGATGACCATGCTCATGATGGTGGTGCGGGTGCAAATGACAATGACACGGACTCGGCTTGGGTTGATGTATTGACCCCATGGGCGGGTGAAGGATATGGCGCACGTTTTCATCCGCGTGTCGGAGAAATTGTGGTCATCGACTTCTTTGAGGGGGATGTCGATCGACCTTTTGTGGTGGGACGTATTCATGAAGCGGAGCGCCACCAAACCATGTTTGATGTGAAAGGGACATTGCCTGCGACGAAGAAACTCAGCGGGATTCGTTCACAAGAAGTTGCAGGGCAAGGTTTTAACCAGCTGCGTTTTGATGATACGACAGGGCAAATTAGTGTGCAGCTACATAGCAGTCATGGAGCGAGTCAGCTTAATCTCGGTAACCTCAGTCATCCGAAAGAAACTGAGAACAGTGATGGGCGTGGTGAGGGTTTTGAGTTAAGAACGGATCAATGGGGAGCCATGCGTGCAGGCAAGGGTCTCTTGATTAGTACCTATGCACAGGATCAAGCGGTTGCGGATCATTTAGCTGCATCCGAAGCCCAGTCCATCTTGCAGCAAGGTCATGACAGTATGCACATGCTAAGTACTTTGGCTGTTAAACAACAGACTGATGCACTGAATGTGATCAATCGTCTGCCTAAATTGATTCAGTCTGTAGAGCTAAAAGGGGCCAATCAAGCCCTCCAAGCAACTGTTGGTTTATTTAAATCCGCAGTTAGTCAGGATCCGATTTCGGCATTAAAAACGTGCGGGGGTTTTCTTGAGGATATTCAAAAATTTGGTCAAGATACGGACAATTTGATTAATGAATTTAAAGACTATTTTCGGGATGCAGAGGCTTCAATAGGTAATTTAAAAGCCTTTATTGATAACCTCGAAGAACATGGCACAGATGCTTTGAAAAGTCAGTTGCAAGGCGTTAAGGAAAAATTGAATGCGGATCCATTCGCCGCTTTAAAAGATGTAGGCAAAGTGATTGCCAATGTTGAGATGAAAGACTTTGACCTGACCAGTGCTTGCGGAAGCTTTAATAAAGGCAGCAAACTGAATGTTAATCCCATGCAGGCATTGGGCTCCATGCAAGGTTTTATGGAGACATATGCTCAAGAGGCAGAGCAAACGCAGGATACTCAGAATCAAGCTCAAGCGAAGATCTTTCGTCAGGCTTTAATGCTGTTGGCTTCCCCCAATGGTATTGCCTTAACGACGCCTGAAGATATTGTTTTACAGGCTTCTCAAGACATCGCTGAAAGTGCGCAGGGGTCTATTAACTTAAGTGCACAGAAGAGTATTATTGCGCATGCACAGGATAAGGTGAGCTTATTTGCTGCACAAAAAGGGCTAAGGGCATTTGCTGCAAAAGGAAAAGTTGAATTACAGGCACAAGATGATGCGATAGAGGCGATTGCGCGTAAGGTGATTAAGCTAATTTCAACTGAAGATAAAATAGAAATAACCAGTCCGAAAGAAATTGTGCTCACTGCCGGTGGTTCACAGCTCAAAATCAATGGGGATGGGATTTTTACGACAACAGGTGGAAAGTTTGAAAGTAAGGCGGGTCAGCATAGTTTTGTGGGTGGTGCAAAAGTATCTTATGAGGTTCCTGAATTACCTTGCTCTTCTACTTTTAGCAATCGGCTAGATATTTATAATTTATTTTGGGCAAGTGATTTTAATCAGCTCAGTTACAAAGCTTTTATTCCTGAGACAAATGCATTTATTGCAGGGGTAATAGATGAACATGGCCGTACAGGAAAAATTAACACATCAGACCCAACAAAAGTCCAAGTACTTGTTGGGTCTGATGGTGAATGGGGTTTACGAGTCGAAAGTTTTGATGAAGATGATTTTAGTATTGATAAAAATGTA
>QWBT01001014.1:0-26794 GCA_004802465.1 Citrus hindsii
GTGAGAATTTAGAAATAAATCATAATGAAAATAATAAGGATTAGAAATGAATAAAAAATCATTGGTTACTATACAAATTTTAGATTTATTTGGAAGCCCAATTCCTAAAGTTCAATATAAAGTGACGAACCAAAGGACTGGACAGGTTATTGCAGCTGGTGCAACAAATTCTAAAGGGTGCATTGTTGAAATTAGCCGAGATAAAGGTACAGCATTAGATGTTCATGTCAAAAGTATGTTTGATGGTTTAATGCTAAAAGTCCAAAGCTTTGTTATGTCCAGAGATAGGATGATTGTAAAGATTACGAGCCCTAAAGTTCTTTTAAACTTAACGACATTTACTAATCAGGGAAGTAATGGAGAATATAAAAGAAAAACACATGTTGTGAAAAAAGGAGAAACTTTATTTGATATCGCTCAGAAAAATAATACGACAGTTCGTGCATTAGAACGCCTAAATAAGATAGATGATCCAAATAAGATTTATATTGGTCAAGTGATTAAGTTGGAAGTAAATATTCCAGCTGCAGGAAATCATGTGCATCAACAAAAAGCAAAATCAGCCACACAACCAAAAAATCAATCGTCCCCTAGTACAACATCAAAAATATCTCAGAGGCAAAAAGCAAAAAAGCCTTCTCAGGCGAGCCCGCAAAAAAAGCAAGGTGATGGGCTTTTTTCAGGAAATTTAGGTAATGAAATCTTAAATAAGGTGAATGAGCTTTATGAAGAGGGTAAGAATATACTCAATGAAACTGTCAATTTAGGCTCTAAAATCCCGACAGTTGAAGACCGTAGCCAAGAGAGTGGAACACCCAAAACGAATACTGAAAATTTATGTAAAACCAATCCTCAATGTATTTCATCAGGTAAAAGTGAATTAATTAGAGAAATTAATATTCGTTTAGCTGGGTTTGGTGGTGCATTACCCACAGATGAGTTTACTAACTTAACAGCTGCTTGTATTAGGCAATTTCAGAGAGATTATATGGGGGTAATTGAAACTGGAAAAATTTGTGGAAGTGTTTTATCCGCTTTGGATAAGTTTTACTATGAGTATCCAATAGCAAGTTTTATGGCGAAGGCTTCTTGTCCGTGTGGTGAGTGTTTAGGGTATGGTAATAATATTAGAGGGGTGAAATCAGGATTAAATACTGCAAATGAGTATCCAGGTTTACATAGGTCTTTAATATGGGTGTTGAAGGCATTAAGTTTTTATCTAAAAAATGATTTTAAATCTGAAAATATCGAAGTAGCATATATAGAGTCCGGGTATAGGTGTATCGAGAGTAATAAACAAAAGAAAAGAACTAGTGTTAACCATATGGGACTAGCTTTAGATATACATTTTAATAAAAATGGAGTTAGAACTACAGCTCCTCAAGATATGAATAAAATACGTAAAAGAATATTAGTAGCTAAGATGAATGCTTCAGAACAAAGACAAGATGATAAAATTTATATGGAGCCAGAAAAGTTTAATGATGGTTCTTCGGGAGCAAGTACATGGGTACATTACGATGTGACAAAATTTTCAATGGTTGCTAGAAATGAAATTTATTTTAAAAAAACAGTTAAAGATCTAAATGGAGAATTATTCTCTGTTCTACTAAAAGAAATAAATAAGCAATCTTTACTCAGTTGTTCTGGTATTATCTTTAAAAATGAAGCTCCTAAATCTAATATTTTAGAAAGTGAGTTGATTTTATCGAATCAAGATATTATTGATATTATGAAGGTAACGGAGACTGAAGTAATTAAATTTAAAAATGAAAATAATTTTAAACAACAAGCTGCTGGAGTTGTAGATACTATATTAAATAGGACGAAATCTGGTGTATGGGGAGGTACTGTGAGAAATGTTGTCAATGCACATCGTCAGTTCTCTAAAATAACAGGACCTAAAAGTTTAGAGCCATATGGTTCTGTTCAAAATATGCCAATGTCTGCTGTTAGCTCAAGGATAAAAAATTTCGTGAATAGTTATTTGATTGAAAGAGCAAATGGTCGCCCATCCATTGTGGGGGGCATTTGAATTATGCAAATAAATATTATTCTGATGAATATAATCGAAAAGCATGGGTCAATGTTTTTCATGATAAAGCTGTTAGAGATGGTCTAATTTTTGGTCATGGAAAAGCAATTCATGCACATGGTACAGTTTCTGAATTAAAAGATAGTATTCCAAAACCATTTAAATTAAGACTTCCAGATAATTTTAAAGGAATTTAACACCATGTTTAATTTTAATTTTTTTTATTTAATTTTTTTTATAGGATTAGGTTTTCTGAATGTGGCATGTGCAAAAACTAGCACAAATGGCTGCAATTCAAATAATGTTGAGGAAAAATTTCAATGTATTAGAAAAGAAAATTTTCTTCTTGAAAAAGAGTTGAAGAAATTAAAAAACAATGAAAGAAAAGATTTTACCCTATGGAAAAAAGGTATTGAGAATAGATGTGAGAGTAAAAAATCTTATACTCTAGGGGAGGGTGTTGGATTGGTAAAGGAAGAGTGTTATAGGGGGGAATACATAAACAGGTTAAATGAAATTGGAAGAGATAATGGTAGAGTTTTAAAAGCAATTAATAAAAAAAATGATGATGGATTTTCTGTAACTTTATTACCTTATAATAGTGATGATCACATCAACTGTATTTTGAAAAATAGTAAGACTGGTTGTGATAAAGTAAATTTAATTGATGTTTCTGCTTTATTGAAAGTTTATAACGAACTTGATGAAAATTATGGTAGTTCAGTTATTTTTCCTGAATCAAAAAATGGTGTGATCTTAATAGCATCTCCATCGTCTTCTGACTCTGGTCGCGCTGTAATTAATCTTACCTCAGTAAATGCATTGGGACTATTTAAAAAAATTACTATAGATGCTTCCAACAATATAACAATTAATGAAAACTATGAAATCTTTTATACAAAGAATGGGAAGTTGTTGAAAATTACTCTGAATAATAATGGAGAGTTTGTTGTTAATTGATTAAATTAGGAGTAACTAAAAATGATAGTTACTCCTAATTTAAACTCACCCTTCCAACACTTCTTCCAACAACTCTTCACTCGGCGCAAAATAATAAGCACCGTCCACAGGAGTCACAAAATGAAGCATACGGTCATGGATTCCATCACCACTGGTGCCGAACATACGCAGTAACATCGCATCAATAATGTTTAAATCTTTCGTATAGGCAATAAAAAATAAACCTTGCTCACCTTTACCATCGCCATAAGGAAGAGAGTGACGTAGGATTTCCATTTCCTCGCCTTCATCATCTTCAACCACGACACGTGCAACGTGAGAATTTTCAGGCTTAACGTCATCATCTAGTTCAATACTTTCAAGTTTTGTCCGTCCAAAGACTTGCTCTTGAGCATCAACCTTTAGCTTTTTCCACTTTTCCAAATCATGGCAATAGCGCTGTGCAAAGATAAAAGAACCATCTGCGAATACTCCTGCATCTTCACTTAATAATGTCGTTGCAGCACGATCATCGGGAAACTGCGGGTTTTCAGTACCATCAATAAAACCAGTCAAATCTCGACCATCAAAATTGCGGAAACAGACCCGTTCATCTAAAACATCAACTTTATCTTGGATACCTTCAAAGAAGGATTGACTCAGGGCAAAACAAATATCGGTACGCTGAGACGCAATATGAATTAAAACATCCGCAGGTGAAACAGGCATATTGAAAGAGCCATAAATGGGCTCTAGCTGTTTAAACCCTGCAGGCGCTGTAGGATGAAGTTGTGCCCAAAGTTCAGGGCCAAAAGCAACAGCTGTTTTAATTTGAGCATACGGATGTTGGGTAATAAGACGATCACGAGTTGAAAATAAATCTTCTAATTTTTCTTTAAGTTCATCAATACTTAAATCTTTTAAACGTAAAACAATAAAACGGGCATGATCTGAAGGTAATGGTAGAATTACAGATTGGGCGGTCATTCATGGCTCCTAAAAAAATTGTTATTTCTATTGGCTGTACTTATTGTGCCTTATGCAGTTTCTGCTTCATAGCCTTAAGTGATAAATTCATTGATGAATAATAAACCCTAAAAGCATGAAAGATCATATAATCTAAATGTCATTTTTTTCTCAATACCACTATGTCATTTCAAATTTGGCTGGGCTTTGTACTCGCATGTTGGATCATTAGTATTTCTCCAGGGGCAGGGGCTATTGCGTCAATGTCGAGTGGTCTTAACTACGGCTTTCGGCATGGTTATTGGAATGCACTGGGCCTACAACTCGCCTTATTGGTGCAAATCGGTATTGTAGCCGCTGGGGTAGGGGTACTTTTTGCCACAACGCCTTGGGCATTTTGGGTCGTGAAGTGGTTTGGTGTGGCTTATTTATTGTATTTGGCTTATTTACAATGGATGGCACCCATCCAATCGATTGAAATTCAACAAGAACAACCGACTAAGTCGCGCTCTAAATTGGTGATGTATGGCTTTTTGATCAATATGAGCAATCCCAAAGCAATCGTATTTTTATTGGCAGTTTTACCGCAATTTTTGGATTTGTCTAAACCGCAGTGGAGTCAATATGCGGTGATGGCCGTCACGATGGTCACGATTGATTTGATTGTGATGGCAGGATATACGGGGTTAGCAGCGAAAGTTTTAAAACTCTTAACATCACCGCGACAGCAAAAATATCTCAATCGTACTTTCGCAGTATTGTTCAGTTGTGCGGCGGGACTGCTTAGTTTGGTTCATCAGTAAGTTTAGTCTGCGTCAATTCTACTAAAAACTGTTGTTCGGTAACCACATGTATACCGTGCTGACGAAATAGGGCGGCAGTGATTCCTTCCCCTACAATTTTTTGCCCAGTAAATGAGCCATCATAGATGCCATCACTGCCACAAGATGGGCTATTGGCTTTGAGCACAGCATGGGTAACGTGATTGGCTTGCGCTAATGCTAAAGCTAAAGCTTTGTAGGCACCTTGAATAAAGGCATCGCTAAGCGGATAGCCATCTTCGGAAAAAACCTGTGCGTGGCCTAATAAAACATCAGCACCTGACCCGTGGCGAATTTCTGCTGCGGGACGCGGGGTTTGAAGTCCTGCACTGACTTCAGGACATAAGCTGACATAATTTTTATCGAGCAAAGCTTGAACTAACTGAGAGACTAAGCAGTCTTTGCCGTCATAACGGACTTTTTGTCCGAGTAGGCATGCGCTGATAAAATAACGTTGATGGCTCATTTAGTTATGTCAGTTTTTTAAACTTCTGTGCGATAAAAATCAGCGCAAACAGAATCGACATAGTTAAGACAATACTGAGCCCTGTAGAGGTATTCAGCCCTGCGCTGGACCATAAACCAACCGTCACCCCAATTTGCGCAATTACAAAGGCCCAAATCACCATTTGTTTTGGAGAGTGGGCAAGCAGTCGAGCGGTAAGTGCTGGAATGACAAGCAAGGCACCCATTAGTAAAGAACCCACTGCCCGAAGCGCTAAAATGGTAAATAAAGCCAGTAGTAACATAAAAATCAAGCGTTGCCATTTCGCACTGACACCTTCACTAACAGCCATATCAGGATCGATCGCGATTTGAATTTGAGCCTGCCAACTTTTATAAAGCACTGCCAACGCAACAACAATAACGGTCGCAAAAACGGGCAGGTCTGCCCATGTGATCGTGAGCAAATCACCAAATAAATAGCTGAGTAACTCAGGTCTTAAACTTGGAATATGTTGAATAAACATCAGACCCGAGCAGAGCAAGGTCGCAGAACAGAGTGCGAGTAAGGCGTCATTCGGTAACCGTGGATCATGCAAAACCCAAAGGATCGCCACCAACAAGCCCGCAATAAAAGCCACACCCATCCACAGGGGCAACGCCATTGCTCCTGCAATCGCGACACCCAGTAACGTGCCATGTGCCATGGTGTCGGCAAAGAAAGACATGCGGCGCCATAGCATCAAACAGCCTAGTGGCGCAGTTAAAAAGACCAGAAGCGTGCCCATAATCCATGCAGGCAACAGCAGTTGTAACCATTCCATCATGACTTAAGCTTCCGGTTCAGGGTGAATGTGTGGGCGAGCGTCATGCTGACAAGGCGTTGCACTATCACCATGTGCGCAGTGATCATGATGATGTTGATATAACACGCGGTTGGTACCAAAAATGGCTTGATACTCAGGGTGTTGTTGCACGTTTTCAGGTAGGCCGCTACAACAAATGTGTTTATTCAAACACACTACACGATGAGTCCCTTGCATGACCCACTGCAAATCATGTGAAACCATGAGCACAGCACAACCATATTTGGCGGGTAAACTGCGCACATAGTCGTACAACTCAGCCTCAGACTGAATGTCTAAGCCTTGCATGGGTTCATCGAGAACCAAAATATCTGGTTGACGTAACAGCGCACGAGCCAGTAAAACGCGTTGACGCTCTCCACCTGAAAGCTGCTGTACTTTGGAGTTTTCAAGTTTGCTGATCCCCGTATCGTGGATAATTTCTTGCTTGATTGCAGGATCGCATTTTTCCAAAGCTAAGAGGTCTTTCACCCTAAGTGGTAGGCTATGTGAGGGATTAAATTTTTGTGGTACATAAGAAAACTTGAGTGGCTTTGTTGTTTTAATTTCACCAGCATTAGGGCGCACAATGCCCAATAGTACTTTAATGAGCGTGGATTTCCCCGCCCCATTGGGTCCGATCAAGGTCACAATTTCCCGTTCATGTAAGACAAAATCGACATGCTTTAAAATGTCGCGTTCATCGATACGAACACTAATTTGGGAGAGTTCGACCAGAACAGGATCGAGGCTTACTTGTGGCGACACTGCTGACAAATTCCTGAAATTTCGATAATACTATGTTGTGCGGTAAAGCCATCGGCTGCGGAAAGCGCATCGAGTTGTTGTAATAATCCTTGTGCAGAGGCCTCTGTCACTGATTTGCAATCAGTGCAAATGAGAAAGGCTGCTTGATGGCCTTCACGGGGATGGCAACACGGAATATAGGCATTAATCGAGGTGAGTCGGTGAATCAAACCTTTTTCCAATAGAAATTCTAAAGTACGGTACACCGTCGGTGGGGCAGCAGGGCGGTCGGCATTGCTTTTAATTTTAGCCAACAAATCATACGCACCCATCGGGCCTGTCGCATTCAGGATCAATGCCAAGACTTCTTTTCTTAAGGGGGTTAGGCGCGCACCAGTTGTTGCGCACAAGACTTCTGCTTCAGCCAAACGCGTCTCAACGTTGTGATGACCATGCACATCATGTAAAGCATGGTGGTGTTCGTGAGAACAAGCGCTCATAACAAACCTCAAGTGCAAAATTTATAAAAGAAAAACGACATTAAATCTTAACATGAAGCGCAGAGAGTTTCGATTAGGCATAGGTATTTTTGTCGATTTGTTATATTATAACACTAATTGTATTTCTAGTGATTGCTCCCCATGTCCCGTTTCTTGGCTTTTTTTGCGTTTGCGCTGTTTAGTAGTGTTGCTTGGACGCAAGACTTGGTTGTTTCTACACAGCCGATTTACTTGATTGCACAGGAAGTGACGAAAGGCATTGAAAAACCAACCTTATTGTTGGCCGATCAATCTGGACATGATGTAAGTTTGACCCCAATGCATCGTAAAATCATTCAGGATGCAGGTTTGGTTATTTGGTTGGGACGAGCACATGAAGCACCGCTGGATAAACTCTTGACCCCCAATGATAAAGCAGTTTCTATTTTAGATTCAGGCATTATCAATGCTTTACCACTACGAAATACCCGTGGTGATGCCTTAAAAAATACCATCGATACCCATGTTTGGCTTGACCCAAACAATGCGGTACGCATCGGTTTCTTTATTGCAGGCCTGCGTTCACAGCAGATGCCTGAGTATAAGGAGCGCTACTGGAACAATGCCAAAATCTTTGCTCAGAAAATGTTGCAAGCTTCAGCTATATATAGTCAAAGTACCCAAGCTCGCCCATATTGGTCTTTTCATGATGCCTATCAATACCTGGAGCGACCTTTAAATTTACGCTTTGCAGGCGCTTTGACAGATGACCCACATATTGCCCCTACGGTTGCGCAAATCAAATACTTAAATGACAGCCGTCCTTATTCAAAGATGTGCCTTTTGGCCGAAGTGCATGCCAGTCAAGCACAATATCAAAAGTTGAACCCATTGGTTTTCCAAGCGGTTGACGAAAGCATGACTGGGGCAGGGGATTTTGTCAGCGCGTGGAAGCAATTGGCCGATCATGTGCATAAATGTGTGCTAAATGCGCGAAAGTGACGCAAAAATTAAACAATAATTGATTAGTTTAAAAGCAATTTAAACATAGAAAAAAACTCGACTTAGGTCGGGAAAAGATTGCATGTTCAGGGGTGTAACTCTATAATGCCTGCGATTAAAAATAATCATCAGCTAAACTTGTCAAGCATGATTGTTGTGAGTGAATAAATAATGAGCCGAACTAGTCGCTTGATTGACCGACGATTAGCGAAAGCTTTAGTCCTCTTACAAGCATGTATGATTCCTGTTTCAGCCTTGATCGGCTGGGTCGTGAAAGACTCAACCGCAGCCCTGAGTGCAGCATTAGGTGCGCTCGTGTGTTGGCTTGCGACTTGCTATTTTTCATGGCAGTCGTTTCGAGCAGCAGGAGCTCGCGCTTCTAAACAAGTTCTTGCGAACATGTATAAAGGCATGATGGGTAAGTTTGCAATTGTGATTGTTGGTTTCATTTTAATTTTAAGCAATGTCAAACCGTTGTCAGCGGTGGCGTTGTTTTGTGGTTTTATGCTCGTTCAAACCATGACGTGGGTTGCTCCATTTTGGGTGTCGCGTCAACAAAAACGAGTTTAATAAGCACTACAAAAAATTGAAAAGTTTTTTAGGAGATGAACGAGATATCAAGCAGCACGCGATGTTCGTTCTCTCTATTTGTATTTGACATTGACCAGGTGTGATTTATGGCTGCTGAAGAACATGCCCTTACTTCGACCGAGTATATCAAGCATCACTTGACGAATATGACTTATGGCAAAATGCCAGACGGTTCATGGAAGTTAGCTGAGACTGCTGAAGAAGCTCAACAGATGGGGTTCACTGCTATTCACTTGGATTCAATGGGTTGGTCTATCACTCTTGGTGTGATTTTCTGTTTGTTGTTCTGGTGCGTAGCGAAAGCTGCAAACTCTGGTGTTCCAACCAAGTTCCAGTCTGCAATTGAAATGATCATTGAGTTTGTGGACTCAAGTGTTCGCGACACTTTCCATGGCAAATCACGCTTAATTGCGCCACTTGCATTGACCATTTTCGTGTGGATTTTCCTCATGAACGCAATGGACTTAATCCCAGTTGACTTTATTCCGTATACAGCTCAACTGATTGGTGCAAGTGTATTTGGTATGGATCCTCATCACGTTTACTTCAAGGTTGTACCTTCTACAGATCCAAACATTACCCTAGGTATGTCTTTATCTGTATTTGTACTGATCTTGTTCTACAGTATTCGCGAAAAGGGGATTGGTGGTTTCGTTGGCGAATTAGCACTTAACCCATTTAACCCAAGTAACCCAGTTGCAAAAGCGTTATTGATTCCAGTGAACTTAATTCTTGAATTAGTAACATTCCTTGCACGTCCAGTTTCATTGGCTCTGCGACTTTTCGGTAACATGTATGCAGGTGAGTTAATCTTCATCCTTATCGCATTATTACCGTTCTGGATCCAATGGGCGTTGTCTGTGCCTTGGGCGATCTTCCACATTCTTGTTATCACGCTACAAGCATTCATTTTTATGATGCTGACTATCGTATACTTGAGCATGGCAAGCGAAAAGCATTAATGGTAATGCCCAACTATCACTGGATGGTTGGGCGCATAATTTTTTAATTTAATTTGGTATAAACCTAACCTCTGAGGAATTATCATGGAACTCACTTTAGGTCTAGTTGCAATTGCATCTGCTATCTTGATCGCTTTTGGTGCTTTAGGTACTGCGATTGGTTTTGGTCTTTTAGGCGGTCGCTTCCTTGAAGCTGTTGCACGTCAACCAGAATTGGCTCCACAACTTCAAACTCGTATGTTCTTAATCGCGGGTCTTCTTGATGCTGTGCCTATGATCGGTGTTGGTATTGGCTTGTTCTTCATCTTTGCTAATCCATTTGTAGGTTAATCAGCTTAATTCCTAAATTAAACTATTGAGGAATAGCAATGAATATCAACCTCACATTGATTGGCCAAGCGATTGCATTTGCGATGTTTGTCGCATTCTGCATGAAATTTGTATGGCCACCACTAATCAATGCGATTAGTGAGCGTCAGCGTAAAATCGCTGATGGCTTAAACGCTGCTGAAAAAGCAAAAGCTGATCTTGCGGATGCGCAAGCTCAAGTGAAAGCTGAATTAGATGCAGCGAAAGCGCAAGCGGCTCAATTGATCGAACAAGCGAACCGTCGCGGTGCACAATTGGTAGAAGAAGCTCGTACTCAAGCGTCAGCTGAAGGTGAGCGTATTCGTCAACAAGCAAAAGAAGCTGTTGATACAGAAATCAATTCTGCTCGTGAAGAATTACGTCAACAAGTTGCTGATCTTGCAGTAACAGGTGCTGAGAAAATTCTTAGCCAAAAAGTTGATGCTGAAGCTCACAATGCCATGCTGACTCAGCTGGCTGCTAAACTTTAAGAGAGGCGGATTATGGCTGAACTCTTGACGTTGGCACGCCCGTACGCTAAAGCAGCATTTGCTTACGCTTCTGAGCAAAATGCAACTGACTCTTGGTCATCTGCATTGAACTTGCTCAGTGCTGCGGTGCAAGACGAAGCATTTTCAGCTTTCTTAACTCGCCCTGAGCTTACTCCTGCTGAGCAGGTAAGTCTTTTTGCAAAAGTATTAGGCGAAGACCAAACTGCAGCAGTGTCAAACTTTTTGACATTGCTTGC
Source organism: Citrus hindsii (assembly GCA_004802465.1). NCBI lineage: Eukaryota > Viridiplantae > Streptophyta > Magnoliopsida > Sapindales > Rutaceae > Citrus > Citrus hindsii. The sequence continues at coordinate 10,928 of QWBT01001014.1, forward strand.
TGAAAACAACCGTTTGGCGCTTCTTCCTGAAATTTCTGCTGAATACGAGCAGCTCAAATCACAGAATAACAATACTGTGGATGTAGTGATTGAATCTGCATTCCCATTAACTTCTGTACAAGAACAATTACTTGCACATGCTTTAGAGAAAAAATTCGAAGCTGCAGTAAATGTTTCTGTAGAAGTTAAACCAGAGCTTATTGCTGGTGTTGTTATTCGTGCAGGCGACCAAGTGATAGATGATTCTGCGCTTAACAAGCTAGAAAAAATGCGGACTCGTCTTCTTGCTTAATTGCATATGAAGACTGAACTTTAAAAAGATTGAGGTATAGCGCAATGCAACAACTGAATCCATCCGAGATCAGTGCGCTCATTAAACAGCGTATCGGCGATCTGGACACCAGCGCGACCGCTAAAAACGAAGGGACCATTGTTATGGTTTCCGACGGTATTGTGCGTATTCACGGCCTTGCTGATGCAATGTACGGTGAAATGATCGAATTCGACGGCGGCTTATACGGTATGGCACTGAACCTAGAACAGGATTCAGTGGGCGTCGTTGTTTTAGGTAACTACTTAAGCCTTCAAGAAGGTCAAAAAGCGCGTTGCACAGGTCGTGTATTAGAAGTTCCGGTTGGTCCAGAACTTTTAGGCCGTGTAGTAGATGCTTTGGGTAACCCAATTGATGGTAAAGGCCCAATTGATGCAAAATTAACTGATGCTGTTGAAAAAGTAGCACCAGGCGTAATTTGGCGTCAATCAGTGGATCAACCTGTACAAACTGGTTATAAATCAGTAGATACAATGATCCCTGTAGGCCGTGGTCAGCGTGAGTTGATCATTGGTGACCGTCAAACTGGTAAAACAGCGATGGCGATCGATGCGATCATCGCTCAGAAAAACTCTGGCATTAAATGTGTATACGTAGCTATTGGTCAAAAACAATCGACTATTGCTAACGTTGTGCGCAAGCTAGAAGAAACTGGCGCTATGGCGTATACCACTGTTGTAGCAGCAGCTGCAGCCGATCCAGCAGCAATGTTGTACTTGGCTCCATACTCTGGCTGTACAATGGGTGAATACTTCCGTGACCGCGGTGAAGATGCACTAATCATTTATGATGATTTGTCTAAGCAAGCTGTTGCTTACCGTCAAATTTCATTGTTATTACGTCGTCCACCAGGTCGTGAAGCGTATCCAGGTGACGTATTCTATCTTCACTCTCGTCTTCTTGAGCGTGCTTCGCGCGTTTCTGCTGACTATGTTGAGAAATTCACGAATGGTGAAGTTAAAGGCCAAACTGGTTCATTAACTGCATTGCCAATCATTGAAACTCAAGCGGGTGACGTATCTGCATTCGTACCAACGAACGTAATTTCGATCACTGACGGTCAGATCTTCCTTGAAACATCATTATTCAACGCAGGTATTCGTCCTGCTGTGAACGCGGGTATCTCTGTATCTCGTGTTGGTGGTTCAGCGCAGACTAAGATCATCAAAAAATTGTCTGGTGGTATCCGTACTGCTTTGGCGCAATACCGTGAATTGGCAGCGTTTGCTCAGTTCGCTTCTGACCTTGATGAAGCAACTCGTAAGCAACTTGAACATGGTCAACGTGTAACTGAATTAATGAAGCAAAAACAATATGCTCCATATTCAATTGCTGACCAAGCTGTTTCAATTTATGCATCTAACGAAGGCTACATGGCTGACGTTGAAGTGAAGAAAATCGTAGACTTTGATGCTGCGTTAATCTCTTACTTCCGTTCAGAAAATGCTGCGTTAATGCAAAACATCGATGAAACTGGTGATTACAACAAAGACATCGAAGCTGCAATCAAAGCAGGTATTGAAAGCTTTAAAGCGACTCAAACTTACTAATTTCAACTTCAGTTGGATTTAGTTTTGGTTTGGTTCACGGATCAACCTTCGAGGGCTCGAAAGGGCCTTCGAATACTAGGTTAAGCGTATGGCAAATTTAAAAGAAATTCGCGCCAAAGTAGCTAGTATCAAAAGCACGCAGAAAATTACTCGCGCGATGCAGATGGTAGCAGCTTCTAAGATGCGTCGTGCGCAAGAGCGCATGGCTCAAGGCCGTCCGTATGCCGAAAATATGCACCGTGTAATTGCTCACTTGGTTCAAGCGAATCCTGAATACAAACACCGTTATATGGTTGAACGCCCTGTAAAGCGCGTTGGCTATATCATTGTGTCTTCAGATCGTGGCCTTGCTGGTGGTTTGAACATTAACTTGTTCAAAAAAGTGGTTAAACACGTACAACAGCAACAAGAGCAGTCAATTGAAGTTCAATTTGCTTTAATTGGTCAAAAAGCGGTTTCGTTTTTTAAAAACTACGGCGGTAAAGTGCTGGGTGCAACGACAAATGTCGGTGATACACCAAGCCTTGAACAGTTATCTGGTTCTGTGCAGGTGATGTTAGACGCATTTGATAAAGGCGAGTTAGATCGTATTTATCTTGTGTCAAACGGCTTTGTCAATGCCATGACTCAAAATCAAAAGATCGAACAACTTGTTCCTTTGGCTGCTGCTGAAGAAGACAAGACCCTTAACCGTCAATACGGTTGGGACTATATCTATGAGCCTGAAGCTGAACAGCTTTTAAATGGCTTATTGGTTCGTTATATCGAGTCTGTGGTATATCAAGGCGTGATCGAAAACATCGCGTGTGAGCAGTCAGCTCGTATGGTTGCAATGAAAGCTGCAACGGACAACGCAGGTGATTTGATCAAGAGCCTACAACTTATTTATAACAAGCTGCGTCAAGCCGCGATTACTCAGGAAATTTCTGAGATCGTTGGTGGTGCCGCTGCCGTTTAACATTATTTTGAATTGAGGAGACAGCAATGAGTAGCGGTCGTATCATTCAGATCATCGGCGCGGTTATCGACGTCGAGTTTGAACGTAACAGCGTTCCTAAGATCTATGACGCTCTCCACGTTGATGGCACTGAAACTACATTAGAAGTTCAGCAACAACTTGGTGATGGCGTAGTTCGTACTATTGCAATGGGTTCTACTGAAGGCCTTAAGCGTGGTTTGAACGTAACGAATACTAACGCACCAATCTCTGTACCAGTGGGTACAGCGACTTTGGGCCGTATCATGGACGTTCTTGGTCGCCCTATCGACGAAGCTGGTCCAGTTGCGACTGAAGCGCGTTTGCCGATTCACCGTCAAGCACCTTCTTATGCTGAACAAGCAGCTTCTACTGACCTTTTAGAAACTGGTATTAAAGTCATCGACTTACTATGCCCGTTCGCTAAAGGTGGTAAAGTTGGTCTGTTCGGTGGTGCTGGTGTTGGTAAAACTGTAAACATGATGGAGTTGATCAACAACATCGCTAAAGCGCACTCAGGTTTATCTGTGTTCGCTGGTGTTGGTGAGCGTACTCGTGAAGGTAATGACTTCTATCACGAGATGAAAGACTCAAACGTTCTAGACAAAGTAGCAATGGTCTACGGTCAGATGAACGAGCCACCGGGTAACCGTTTACGTGTAGCGTTGACTGGTTTGACCATGGCTGAGTACTTCCGTGACGAGAAAGACGAAAATGGCAAAGGCCGTGACGTATTATTGTTCGTAGACAACATCTACCGTTATACACTAGCAGGTACTGAAGTATCAGCACTTCTAGGTCGTATGCCATCTGCAGTAGGTTACCAACCGACACTTGCAGAAGAGATGGGTGTTCTTCAAGAACGTATTACATCGACTAAGTCTGGTTCGATTACGTCAATCCAAGCGGTATACGTACCTGCCGATGACTTAACAGATCCATCGCCTGCAACTACGTTTGCTCACTTAGATGCAACTGTAGTATTGAGCCGTGACATCGCATCTTCTGGTATTTACCCAGCGATCGATCCACTTGACTCAACTTCACGTCAGTTAGATCCACTTGTAGTGGGTACTGAGCATTACGAGATTGCTCGTTCAGTTCAAAACGTTCTTCAACGTTATAAAGAATTGAAAGACATCATCGCGATTCTTGGTATGGACGAACTTGCAGAAGAAGATAAGTTGACTGTTTACCGTGCGCGTAAAATCCAACGTTTCTTCTCTCAACCGTTCCACGTAGCTGAAGTGTTTACTGGTGCTCCTGGTAAACTTGTACCGCTTAAAGAAACGATTCGTGGCTTTAAAGGTCTTTTAGCTGGTGAATACGATCACATCCCAGAACAAGCGTTCTACATGGTTGGTGGTATTGACGAAGTAATTGCTAAAGCTGAGAAACTTTAATTAGTTACCTAATTTAGGAGATTCTCATGTCGACTATGCAGTGTGATGTTGTAAGTGTTCAAGAGTCTTTGTACTCTGGCACTGTAACGATGCTAATTGCTAAAGGCGCTGGTGGTGAGTTAGGTATTATGCCTGGTCACGCGCCACTAGTAACTTTACTCAAGCCGGGTACAATCCGTGTTCTGCTTGAAAACGGTACAGAAGAGTTAATCTATGTATCTGGTGGTGTTTTAGAAGTTCAACCGCATGTTGTTACGGTTCTTGCAGATACTGCAGTCCGTGCAGAAAACTTAGATGAAGCAGCAATTCTTGAAGCGCGTAAACACGCTGAACAATTGCTCGCGAATCAAAAGAGCGACTTGGACTCGGCTGCTGCTTTGGCTGCTCTTGCAGAAACTGCTGCTCAGTTGGAAACCATCCGCAAAATCAAAAACCGCGCTCAATAAGAGACGGTTTGAGATTAAAAAAAGCCACCGAAAGGTGGCTTTTTTTATGTCAGTTGATAAAAAGGCGTCAATTGCTTATTTCATGATGAGTTTGTTGGTTTCTTAGTTGTCATTGTTCAAATGGACTGGATTGGTCTGCTGCATACATGCAATCTTTGTTTTGCATGATAGTCCTTCGTCTTTTAACTGTACGCTGGCTTGTAGAATATTTTGAATACACAATTTTTAAAATTCATCTGAATCAATGCTCCTATGCTTGATATATTTCGTTAAGCAAGGACATAGCTATCTAAAGTTGAATATCTTTTATTCAACAGACGTTATATTTTGAAAGCTTCTCTGTAAGCGAAGATGAAGATGAACCTGATTGCGCATGAATCCCACTTTTGGGAACTTTACCAAGATTTTGAGCATTATTATCTGAGTATTGCAGTCGACATGAGCTCAGTGGTGTCGTGTTGGGACTTGGTACTGACTTCAGAAGAAATATTACAATATGAACATCGGGGTCGCGCGAGTATTCAGGAGCTGACCAAAGCCATGATTGACGCAGCTTATAAGGGTGATTTTTCAATGATGGAAGCACGTTTAGCCAAGCCATATGAGCGTCACGCTATGCAAAAGGCCTTTAAAGATTGGTTAGCACAGAGCAAAACTCAGGAACAGTCTTCGTTTTGATGAGGTGTGAGCTCAAAGCATTATTTTAAATTTATTGCAAAAAGCTTTGACGCAATTGGCTGAACATCATGCGGCTAACGCTATTGTGTTGAGTCTCAATCAACTTTTTGATTTGCTCAACTTGAGGTTCATCTTCAGGAATCACAATCTCTGGGTCGATTTCGATATCCGAATTGGACATGGTATTGGATGGTTGTGCAAGCAAATTTGAAGATGGATGTTCGGCATGCCAAAGCTGTGTTTCGAGTGACATGATGTACTTATATTCATCAGTGTTTGGGTTAAACCGTTTATAAATTCTTAAGTCTTGCATTGCATCTTGACGGCTTCGTCGAGGCATATCTGTTTCGACTTCCAACCATTCAGAGATAACGGGATGAATTTCATGTTGCATCAGTTGGTAATAGAGCCAATCGCTGAGTAGGCTATGATCGATGTCAGACAGATATGGGCTGTTGTGTTGCAGCAATTGTTGTAAGTGTTCGAGAACCAAAACTTCTTGCTTTTGTAAGGCATAGCGCGCTTCAGCATCAAATTGTTGGTATTCTTCGGCTGGAATTTCAGTGAAATGTTGCTGTTCAATGAAGGCATCTACAATATGCGTTTGAAATAAGTTATTCCATTGTTCTAGCGCATGAATTTCGAGCTGTTGTAGCTCTTTAAACGCTTTGCTTTGATAGCGGCTGAGCTGCAGGCGTTGAATATTTTGCTGGTTGAGCTCAATTTTTTGTTTGATGTATTCAGCATAAGCGCCTTGTTTTTTGGGGCTGACAGGGCTTGTAACATCCACCAAAAGTAATTGCTGCTGTTGTTTGTATTTGAGCCAGTCCTGAATACGTTGAACTTCTTTATGCTCTTTAGAAAAAAACTGTGTTAAGTGTGGCGTGGTTTTTTCAGGCATTGAAAAGTGCATCCAGCCAAAGACGATGATTGCTAAACAGGCGATCACAAGAATGACTTTTTTCATTATAAAAATGTTTTTCTGTGTTTCTTATTTGTACATGGTAGCTTAAAAATGAGAAATAGTTAATGTTTTTTCATTAAAGCTTCAAATCTGTATGGGTGAAATTGAAAATTCGCCTCGCCCAAGAATACGAACTTTATACAGTGCATCAAAGCCTTCAGCATAGTGTGGTGGTTCAAATTTTTGAGCAGTGGCTCTGATCCCGACTTCAGGAATGCAGGCTTTGCCTTCACGTAAGTGGTTGCGTTCCAGTGCACCTTTAAGCTCAGTCTCAAAGAAATAGCCTACAATTTCAAAGCCTGAAGCCTGAGCACTGGCAATATAACGGGCCCGATCGGCTGGCGTAGGGTTAGTGTTATCAATCACCATTTTGGTTTTTGAGGCCAGTCCTGCTTCAAAAATGAGTTTTTCACGATGCCGTGTTTTCAGCATGTCGAGGTTGATGCGCAAATGGCTATGTGCCAAATTCAACAGATAATAGCTCGATTTTCCCGAAGCTTGGATGCCCATAAAAATAATCAGCTGCATGTGAGAAATCGTGCCTCAATCAAATTAGGAGAAAATGGTTGCAGTCATTTTCTCCTACTCTATTGCTGAAAGCACCAATATTTACATGTTTTAAGATTGGTTTGTGTTTGAGCTATCATTCTCAGCTTGTTGCGGAATCATCATTGAAGCCAGTTTCAACATTTCAGATTGGATCGTGCCCATTTGCTGTTGCATCTTTTTAAAGTCGACTTGGCTAAAATCTACTTGTCCATTTAAAAAAGGTGAAGCTAAAACTTGTTGGTTGGCAGACAGTAATTTTTCACGGATATCATTGATTTCTTGGGTTTTAAGATTCAGGCCATTCAAGGCATTATTGAAACCTGTGAGCTGTTGCTGCAAAGCTGTTGCGACATGTTGCAACTGTTGCTGATCGTGCTGTTCAATTGCGGCCTGCAAGTCACTTTGGGTTTCTTGCAGCTGAGTGACGTATTCACCTGCTTTTAATTGCATATCTGCCACATCACGCACGATATAGAGCATGTTGCCACTTTTCAGTTCAGCTTTTTCAGGGCTTTGTGTATTCGCAGATTGGTTTTGCTCAGATGACTCAGTCTGGATGTCTTGCTGATTCGGCTCTGTTGCTTGCTCACAGCCAATGAGTAGAATGCCTGAACTAAACAGTGCAAAAGGAAGAACTAAGTTTTGTAAAAGCTTTTTCATCATCAAATCAATATTGGGCTATGTGTTTTTTAATATAAGGGCAAAATGTGTAGATAAAATGCTGGGTTTCAAAGTCATAACAAAACTTTTTAAAACAAAAAAAGAGTGCCTGAGCACTCTTCATTTACAGCAGTTTAACCAGCAATGATTTTAATAATGGAATGATTGCGAATGTCTGTCAGTACATAGTCGCCATTCACTTTAATCCACTGTTGGTTTTTACCCGGTTTGCTGAGTTTTTTGTATTTTTGGTGATCTACTTTATAGGCATTGCTATGGTAAGCGCTTGGGAGTTTTTGACCTGCTTTCCAGTCTTGAGATGGACGGTTGGCTTTTTTGACAGTGGCATGGGTTGGTTGTTGATGTCCATTTGAAGTCTGCTTTTGCGCATGTCCATGTGACTGAGCTGCTTGATGTTGCTGATGTTGTTCTTGTGGTGCTGCTAGTGCAGGAAGGGCAATCAATGCGGTTGAGATAGATAAAACTGCTGCTTTTATAAATGTATTCATGAGCTTCACTTCGGGTTGTCTTGAGCGGATAGATGCATCATAGAGTGAAGTGTTTGATTGATCGTGAATGAAATGTTGTAAAATTATCAAAATAAAGAAGAAATCATGAAGATCGAACCGATTCGAGTGTCATTACTCATTTAAAAAAATAAAATATAAGCAGCCGTTAAATTCGACTGCTTATAAACAGCTTCAGGCTTATTTGGCCAATTCGGCATTGATGGCATCGACAATACGCGGATCATTGGCCGTAATGTCCGGTGCAAAACGCGCAACCACTTCGCCATTTTTATTGATTAAGAATTTCTCAAAGTTCCACAGCACTTCAGGTGGTTCATTCGGTGTTAAACCATAGTCCACCAAGTCTTTCCACCAAGGGCCTTCACCAATGCGTTCAGGCACCGCTTGGGTGAGCGTTTCATATAACGGATGCTTATCATCCCCTGCGACCGAGATTTTTGAAAAAAGCGGGAAATCTACTTGATAGTTTAAGGAGCAGAATTCTTGAATTTCAGCATCTGAACCCGGTTCTTGTGCCAAGAAATTGTTGGCAGGAAAACCTAGAATCTCTAAACCCTGTAATTTTTTGTCTTGATAGAGTTTTTCTAAACCTTCGTACTGCGGTGTGAGGCCACATTTAGATGCCACATTCACCACCAAGAGAACTTTACCTTGGTATTGGTTTAAGTTGATGTCTTCGCCCTGAATGGATTTGACAGGAATGTTATAAATCGAAGTGCTCATTTGCGTGTCCTTATACGATGTGCATTTTATTGTGTTGGAAGCGTTCGACAAAGTCACGCCCATTTGCGGATTGATCGCAACAAAAAAGCAAGCCAAGGCTTGCTTTAAAGGGTAGGGAGGTCATTAAGATGCTGGAGCCGCTTTGACTTTCGCTTCCAAAGCCGTTACGTCAGCAATGATCGATTTCTGCAATTCAGTGGCTTTGTTTTGAAGTTCGGTGATTTTCGCGCTATCTGGCGTTGTTTTTGTACTTTCTTTGGTGAGCTCGACACCCAGATCATTGGCGTCCTGCATTTTTTCACGTAAGGCATCTACTTCAGCACTTTTTAAGGTTAAGGCATCTAATTCATCATTAAATTGCTTCACATAGGTTTCTGTTTTTTCAACCATATTTTTAATTTGAGCGGGATCCTTTTTCTCTAAGGTTGCACTCACTTCTTTTTGAAACGCGGCGGCTTCTTGAGCTTTGGCATTCGATAGCGTTTGTACGGCTAACAAATCGGCTTGAATATCGGCAATATTGTTATTGCTGTGATTAGCAACGATAGTGGTTGCTTCGGTTGAGGTCGCTTCAGATGCAGACGTCGTTTGTTCAACGGCTGGCTCAGTTCCTTTTTTTTCGCACGCAGCCAAAGTAAGTGTGGCCATACAAACTGTGGTTAAAAGTAACTTTTTCATAACGACATCCTTCTCTCGGGAAATATGTTTTTGTAGGCCAGAGTCTAAGAGCAATGACCAATCAATTAAAAAATACGTTCGCTAGAACAGCATCAATACGATGCAGAGATCGTTGACATTGTTCTATGGTGTTTTTGTAGAGTGAAGCTGCTGAAATGTATCAGTTTATTGAAATGTATAGTTTTATATTGCCTTAATATTATGTTTTTTATGAATTTTATATTTTAAGATAAATGTATCAATTATGTGTGATACCCAAATGATATTCGAATAAATCATAAAAATGTTTTACCATTCATTTAAATTTTGCAAACAAAAGCAAAACGGGGAAAAGAATGAGTACCACATCACAACGTATGTATTGGGCTTTGAGTCTCCCTATCATTGCTGTACTCATTTGGTCGATCAATATTGTCGTTACGCGTTATGTAGCTGATTTCATTTCGCCAGTCAGTATTAGTTTTTATCGGTGGTTCTTTGCCTTCATTCTGTTAACACCTTTTGTTGTGCGACCATTATGTCGGCAGTGGGCATTAATCCGAGCGCATTTGGGGCAGTTGGCAGTGCTAAGTGCATTTGGTCTGGTGTTGTATCAGGGCTTAGCTTACACCGCAGCGCACTATACGACCGCGACCAATATGGGACTGATTAATGCCTTTATTCCGATCTTTACCATTTTTGTTTCACTGCTGATCTTAAAAGATATTCCAAATCGTTTTGCGATGATCGGGAGTATTTTATCTTTTGCAGGTTTGGTTTATATCATTGGGCAGGGCAATCTTGCAGGCTTAGTTCAATCGGGTGGGCATTTGGGTGATGTCCTGATGGTGGTTGCGGTATTCTTCTATGCCTTTTATGGGGTGTTTTTGAAAAAGTGGCAATTGCAAATTCCCTTGATGTTGAGCCTCTATGTGCAGATCTTTTTTGCACTGCTTTACCATTTACCTTTTATTGCCTATTTCGGTCTCGATTCAATCAATAGTCAAAATGCGGCAAGTGTTATGTATGCCAGCATTTTCCCTTCCTTAGTTGCCCCTTTACTGTGGATGTTGGCCATTACCCATTTAGGGCCGAATCGAACCAGTATTTTCATGAACTTGATGCCAGTCTTTACCGCAGTGATTGCCTATGTCTGGTTGAAAGAGGCGTGGACGGTTTATCATACGGTCGGTGGAGTGGTCATTATCTGTGGTATTTTACTTGCACAGCGTAAAACAGCATTAAAAACGCCACCTTTAGCAAACTCGATGGATTGATTTTGATTAAAAAACGATCATTTGAATTATTTTTTTAATAGAATAATTCATTAATAAGTTAATTTATTAATGCTATTTTAGATGGTGAATGTATTTAATGTATGCAAAAGCTGATTAAAAATAGGTAGATAATTTGAATTATATTTTAATTATCTCCATTAATCAGCGTTTTAACGCTGTTTTTAATATAAAAAATCTATTTGTTTAGAAATGCGATTTGCTACATAATACGCGCACTGCAAACTTAGGCCAATGTCAAAACAGGTATTAAGTGTTTGCTCATCAGTTTTCAGACCCTCTGGATGTGATTACACATCCTTTTTTATGCTCAGCCATCCCTATATGGCTGAGCTTTTTTTTATCTATTTTTCATTAAAAATCCTGAGAAAGAGCACGCTTTTAGGCACGAACCACTGCGCCAGTTTCGGCATCGAGTATTCGACTCGGTTCTTGGCTCAAGCCTAGGTCACCATTCAGATAATTCACTTGTTGCGCAAAGTAGTGGTTGGCATCTTGTAGTGAACGGGCAGGTGGCAATCCAGCGGGGTTGGCACTGGTTGAGACTATGAAGCCTTGAAAGACATTGCAAAGCGCCACACAAATCGGATGCGTGGTTACCCGTACAGCAACTTTGGGATGATTGCCTTTAATCCATGTCGGAATATGTTCATTTGTAGGTAGCAACCACGTGGTTGCGCGTTCTGATGGGCTACGATCACTCCAGCTGTCGATCACTTGTTGACGGATGTGGGGATCTAAATGTTCTAAAAGCGGTTCAACTTGAGCAATTTGCCCAGCCAGTAAAATTACCCCTTTTTCAATCGGGCGTTGCTTAATCTGCAAAATATTTAGAAAGGCCTGTTCGTTATACGGATCACAGCCTAAACCCCATACTGCTTCTGTTGGATATGCTAAAACTTGACCTTGTTTTAAACATTGCGCCGCTTCAGTCACAGAGGTGGTAATCATTACACTTTGTACCTTTTATTGATTCATAAAGGGTTATTGTGAACCTTATTGGCTGGAACGGCAACGCAGATAATTGCCAGCCTGTTGTTGTGCGAGCCCCAAAATCTCCAGTTCCATTAACTGGCTAGTGAGTGTGGCAATATCGGTGTTAAGTTTGAAATTAAGTTGATCCATACTTTGTCCCACCCAATCCAGTTGATTATAAAGTTCGAGTAAATTAGATGGGATATCAATACTAATGCTTGGTGTATTTTCTTGTGACTGGGATTGGTTATGCCATTGAGTGGGGAGTGCCAGGTCTTCAATGATTTGCTCAGGATGATCGACCAAAATCGCCCCTTCTCGGATTAGTTGATGACAACCTTGATGGTGTTCACTGTAAATATGACCGGGAATCGCAAAAATGGTTTTCCCTTGTTCAGCAGCAGATTTGGCTGTACCAAGAGAGCCACTTTTGAGTGCGGCTTCTGCAACCACAACCCCTAAACTCAATGCACTGACGATGCGGTTGCGCCGTGGAAAATTATGCTGTAAAGGCGGTGTATGTGGTAAAAATTCACTAATAATACAGCCATTATTTTCTAATATTTGCGTACGCAGTGTTTGATGTTGGGAGGGGTAAGTGAGATCTAAGCCCGTGCCCATCACCGCAATAGTGCGTTGATGTTTTAAGCCGCCCTGATGTGCCGCTGCATCAATGCCTTCAGCTAAACCACTGCAAATATAAAAGCCCTTTTCGGCGAGGTAATAGGCAAAGTCATAAGCCACTTGTTTGCCGTGCGGACTGGGTTTTCGACTACCGACGATAGCAACTTGAGGTTGGAGTAAACTTTGTGGATTGCCCTGACCAAATAAAATCGGTGGTCGGTCAGCATAGGGCAGCAGCTGCGAGGGATAATGACTTTCACTATCAAGCAAAATAAAATCACAACTGGATTGGACGTCATGCAATAAAGTTTGTAATTTGGTTTGTCCAGCAGGTGTTTGGATTTCTACGACACGTTGTAGATGGCTTTTGTGTAAGCCAAGATTTGGCCAGATCTGAAGATTGGAGGCAGTAACAGCTTTTGTGCTTGTGCCAAAATGCTGCTGTAGTTTTTGAAAGCTGGATAAAGAATGCTGAACTAAATACCACAGGGTGATTGTTGCAATCTGTTCATGTGATAAAGAGTTCAGCATATATACACCTTAAGGCAACGGATTATTCATCCACTACAGAGGGAGAAATTTTCGCGCCCAAGTTCATTGGTAGTTCGCTGTCGAGCACATAAGCATAGCTGACACGGTCAAAGGTTTTAAAGACCATGATGTTGCCGATACGCTCCGTTGGAAGGGTCAGTTTTTCATTGGTTTTCGGATCACGAATTTCTTGACCCTTTTGACTCACTGAGAACACATAACCCGATTGAACGCCATCCACTGTACCACGGTCAATGGTTACAACTGAATGCTTCGCAGCTAGACCAATCGAACCTTGAACACGAATCACTTGTCCACCATCAGTCACATCTTGTGCATGTGTTGGGTAGAACAAGGTTGGAAGCATGGCGTCATATTCAGGCAGTACGCGATAACCACGACGTACTTCAGAATTATACGAATCTGTGATTTCTAAAGTGGACATGTCATTTTCACCACGAATGGCAATGGCTGAACCAACCTGAGTCAATTCTAGACCTAGATTTTGTTTTTTGCCCTCTGCATCCGTCACAATGTACGGTTCGCCTTCACGGTAAATCGCGTAGCGTTGACCGACTTCAATGCCTTGGCCACGTGCATAAACGGTTTGGCCTTTACCTGCAATCACACGCTCATCGGCAGCACCCACTATATACGGTGTACCTTTCAAAGATTCCTCTGAAAGAATAGTGCTGTGTTCAAGCCAGTTTTTAATGTATTCCAGTGGAATGACAGGAATGGCATTGTTTAAAGACTCAACGCGTGCTTGAGGTTGAAGTTTAGTGCCGCCTGTATAACGACGAATAATTCCTTCACAGCCATCACCTTCATCTTTACCAATAATTGGACGACCTTCATAGGTACACATCAATAAACGGTCACCTGGGAAAATCCAATGCGGATTTTTGACGTGTCTATTGCTGGCCCAAATTTCAGGCCAACGCACAGGATTGTTTAGGAAACGTTTAGAAATATCCCACAGGGTATCGCCTTTTTTCACCACATAAACATTCGGTGCATTGGCTTTTAAAGCAGGTGGATTGTAATTTCGTGTAGGCGCCGCTTGAGCTGTTGAAATGACGCCTGCGCCAACACTTACGCAAACCGCAAGTGCTAACATGTGTTGCTTAAACCCCAAGGCACTAAAAGATGGCATGCCCATAAAAACCTTTTTCATTATCATAATTCCTAAAATTATGTATGTAGTTGCGTTATAATAACGATATTACACACATTTTTTTGATCAAGCATTCCCTTCATTTGGTTTTTTGATCAATGACATAATTGAGGACGCAGTATGGCCTTATTACCTATTTTAAGTTTTCCTGATCCCCGTCTTCGTACCATTGCACAACCCGTCGAAGAAGTTACTGATGAAATTCGTCAGCTGGCTGCAGATATGTTTGAAACCATGTATGAAGCGCCAGGCATTGGACTTGCCGCGACACAAGTTGATCGTCATATTCAGCTGATTGTCATGGACTTATCTGAACATAAAGATCAACCTTTGGTATTCATTAACCCCAAAGTTACCCCATTGACTGAAGAAACGCAGCCCTATGAAGAAGGCTGCCTATCAGTTCCCCAAATATACGACAAAGTTGAGCGCCCGTCACGCGTAAAGATCGAAGCAATTAACCTTGAAGGTCAAGCATTTGAGATCGAAGCTGACGAACTTCTCGCTGTTTGCATTCAACATGAAATGGATCACTTAAATGGCAAATTGTTCGTCGACTATTTGTCACCACTGAAGCGTCAACGTGCACGTGAAAAAGTAGAAAAATTGACGCGTCAGCGCCAAAAAGACAAAGTAGCTGTGAAACGCGGTTAAGTTTTTTTGCTTAAAAATCATCTTTAAAGTGAGCCCAATTTCGATTGGGCTTTGTTATACTGGTTGCGTTCTCAATTCGGATGGAATGGATTGTTTTTTAGAGCTGCGTTGCTACTGTCTTGTGTAGCCGTGTTTTTACAGATTGCTGTTTTTTTACAGCCTTTACTACCGACGCAATATCAAATTGCGCCAGTCTGTGAAACCATTTCGCGTGCGCTTTTACTTAAACCAGTTGAACATCTCAGTTCTCATGCTGAAAAGCATTCCACACATCATCATGAAATGCAGGCTCAGCATGAACTCAGTTCACAACCTGCTGAACACAATCATCATGATGCAAGTCATCAATGCCAATACTGTACGGTATATGGCAATCTTGTGTTACCGCCTGATTTAGAGTTAAAAGCGGTACTGGACCGTATTCAAGTCCGTTTAATTGCATTCCAAAAAGCCTTTGCGCATGTTTGGTTTGCACTGCAACAACTCTTTTTACTACCTCAAGGGCGAGCACCGCCACTGTTTGTATAAACCTAGACATATATTTTTCGGGTCTTAACGGACTCTAGCCTAGTTGTATTTATAGATTCAGTGAGAATAAAATGGCTCAGCCTACATTCTTTTTACAGCCTCTTGCGGCTGCGATCTCTGTTGCTTGTTTTTCAAGTGTCGTATTTGCCGCTGACGCAGACAGTGCGCACATTTTAGCACCTATCGTGGTGACGGCTCAGCAGGGCAATGATGCCCATGGTCTGATTGTACATGCCGACCCTAAACAACCCACGCAGCCAATTCCTGCGGTTGATGGTGCAGCCTACCTACAAAGTATTGTGGGTTTTAACCAAATCAAAAATGGCGGCGCGAATGGTGACGTCACCTTCCGCGGTATGTTTGGCTCACGTATTAAAATTTTATCTGATGGCACTGAAAACTTAGGTGCTTGTCCAGCACGTATGGACGCACCGACGTCTTATATTCAACCTGAAAGTTACGATCGTATTTCTGTCGTGAAAGGTCCACAAACAGTTCAGTATGCCAATACAGGTTCAGCAGCAACTGTTATTTTTGAACGGAAAAAACCGCAATTATCCAATGATAAAAACTATCTTGGGCAAGCCAGTGTTTTAATCGGTTCGTTTGGTCGTCT
>QWBT01001018.1:0-69780 GCA_004802465.1 Citrus hindsii
TTTGATTAAAAAATGACTGATTGAGCATTCAGTTCGACCATAAAGAGAGCTGGGGTGGAGGCTCTTGAGTCGAAAGTGCATAGACCCCAACACCGATCAGACGAAATTGTTGATCCGGTGTGATTTGCATTTCTTTGAGTAAGATATCTAAGGTCATTTGCAGTTCAGTTTGATGCTTTAATGGCGTTTTGAAGCTTTTACTGTGCTGTAGGGTTTGAAAGTTTTTCAGTTTCATTTTGACGGTGACACCGCGGGCATACAGTTGCTTTTTCTCTAAGCTTTGCCAGACTTGCGCAATCAACTTGGGCCAAAATGAGAGACATTGTTCAATGGTTAAGTCATCATCAAAAGTGGTTTCTTTTGAAATTTGCTGACGTTCTCGTTCCGCTTGTACAGGGCGCTCATCAATCCCTTGTGCATATAGATAGAGCTGTTTGCCATATTTGCCAAAATGATGAATCAGGATATTTTCATCCACATGCTGTAAATCACCTAAAGTTTCAAGTTTGAGCGCATGTAATTTTTCTTGCATGACTTTACCCACTCCGGGGATTTTTTTAAGCGGCAAGTGCTGAATAAACTGCTGAACTTGTGAGGGTTTAATCACGCAGATACCATTAGGTTTATTCCAGTCCGAAGCAACTTTGGCTAGAAACTTATTGGGTGCAACACCCGCAGAGGCGGTCAGTCCTGTGCTCTGAAAAATATCAGCACGGATGCGTTCAGCAACTTCTGTGGCACTGGCCAGTTGTTGTAAATTTTCCGTCACATCTAAATAAGCTTCATCTAAGGAAAGCGGTTCAATGAGTGTGGTATAACGCTGAAAAATTGTATGAATTTGCGCTGAGACTGCACGGTATTTAGAGAAATTAGGTTCAATTACTATCACTTGAGGGCAGCGTTTTTTGGCCTGAGTCATCGACATGGCAGAGCGGAGTCCGTATCTACGTGCAGGGTAGGATGCGGCTGCAATGACGGCAAGAGGATGGTGTGAAGAAATCACCACAGGTAAATGCTTTAAGTCGGGACGATCAAGTAACTCCACCGAGGCATAGAAGGCATCCATGTCGATGTGAATGATTTTTCGCATGCTGAATTTTAATATTGAAACCTAAGTCAGTATTGCACTATTCAGATCGATTGCGTAGTCCTCTATGTGGCATAAGCGACAGAATTGGACTTGGTGTTTTTGTATTTGAATTTCAATGCTGAGCTTGGAACTGCTTACTTGATTGGTAAGTTTTGTGGCAGTTGATAAAGTCCTTGGCGCTCTAAAAAGCTGATCCAATCTTGTTCTGAACCCTGAAATACATTGAGATCCACCAAGGTTGGTATGCCTTTAATTTGTCCTTGGCTAGTGTGTTGCCAAAAGGTCCATTTTGGATTGCCCTTGAGTTCAGGTTGACCTTGATATTCACGAATCCAAAGCGGTGTATTCTTAAACTTATCGACTAAAACAATATTATAAAATGCCTTAGAGGTATAAAAGATCGGCTGTAAACCATAGTGTTCGTGCAGTTTATCATGCATGACCTGAATTTCTTTGAGCAGCTGTTCTTTGGTGTAGGTATTAATACAGTTACTGTCATATTCCAAATCAATCACAGGTGGCAAGCTATCTTTTTTCTTTGGCACGGTTTCAATAAAGTTTTGCGCTTGAATCTGCCCATCACGACATAAACGATAAAAATGATAGGCTCCGACTAAGAAGCCGTGCTCACGTGCTTTAAGCCAGTTGTCCTGAAACTTTCGATCTTTAAAATCGCCACCTTCGGTAGCTTTTAAATAGACGAATTTAAACTCTTTGGGAGAAATAGATTGCCATTGAATATCGCCCTGATGATGAGACACATCAAAGCCTTTTACTGGATAATCTTGAGCAGATGCAACATTGTTCTGCAAGAAAAAATAGGTGATTCCGAGGCCGATACAGAGCACCATTACACAGGCGACTGCGTAATAGGCTAATGATATTTTTCGAGAAGCGGTGGTTTTTTTTCTTGCAGGCATGCTTTTGCAGGTGTTGATTTTTAGCTCATCATCATAGCTTGAATTCACTGAACTGACCATGATGATTATGCTCAGTGAATGGCCGTACTTTGTATCTGTTGTTAATCTGCGGTGTCTTTGGGGATGTGCCAGAAAATGGCTGCGGTAATCAGGTTAATACAGCCCAATACAATCAAGGTATTATGGAATGCCATGACGATATGCTCTGTGCCCAAATACGCCGTAAAGACATTAACCAAAGTACCTGCCAAAGCCACGCCAATACTCATCGATACCATCATGATCATCGACAAGAAACTGTTGCCACTGCTGGCATCTTGTTGCGGTAAATCTTTCAGCGTGAGGGTATTCATAGACACAAATTGCAGGGAGTTCAGCATGCCAAAAACAAAGAAATGCAGTGCGCGCAGCCAAGTTGGGGTGTCTGCGGTATTGAGGGCAAAACTGGCGATACATGCGCCGACCAACAAGGTGTTAACCAAAAGCACATGACGATAACCAAAGCGCTGAATCAAGTGACGAATGATGGGTTTAGATGCCAGTGAACCCAACACTGTCGGAATCATCAAAAGCCCCGTCACAAAGGGTTCAAAACCGAAAGCCACTTGTAACATGAGTGGCATCAAAAAAGGCATGGCATTGCCACCGAGGCGAGCAAAGAAGTTACCTAAAATACCCACCGCATAAATGCGGTTTCGAAACAGTTTACTGCGGAATAATGCATTTTGATGGGTATGTGCATGATAGGCATACCAAAGCGCAGCTACTAAGCTCAGTACAATCAGCCCCATACTCCACCATAAAGTCAGGTGCGGACTGGCAAAATTTTCAATCCCTAGAGATAGTCCTGCCATGGTGATCACCAACAGGATAAAACCCCAAAAGTCAAAACGCTGCACATTCTGCTCGGTGACATTCGGCATGGCTTTAAAGCTAATCAGAACCCCTAACAGTCCCATGGGGAGGTTAATCAGGAAAATCCAATGCCATGTACTGACTTCGACCAACCAACCCCCGAGTGTTGGACCAATCAGAGGGCCAATCAGTCCCGCGAGACTCATCAAACTCATGGCTGATAAGAATTGCGTCCGCGGAATGACCTTGAGCATGGCTAAACGGCCAACAGGGAGCAATAATGCACCACCTACGCCTTGTAGCACGCGATAGAACAACAACTCATTTACGCTTTCAGAAAAGCCACAGCCCAGCGAGGCAAGGGTAAAAATGATAATGGCACTGAAATAGGTATTGCGCACCCCAAAACGGTCAGCGAGCCAGCCACTCAAGGGAATACAGGCAGCAACGGCAAGCACATAGGCCACCACCACGCTATGCATTTGGAGCGGGTCTTCATTCAGACTGGCTGCCATAGCCGGTAGAGCGGTATTCACAATGGTGGTATCTAAGCCTTGCATAAAAAAGCCAATCGAAACCAGAAGTACCAAAAGACGGTACTCAGGAGCGAGTGCTTGATGGGTCGGCGTTTGGTTCATAGATACAACAAAGTGAAATTTTTAAACAGTTTAGCTTAATTTAAGTTGGACTGTTGTTGCGAATGTGCATTTATCACATGCCATCAAATTGACATCTCTACGTCATGTGTTTGCAACGCGTGCGTCATACATTGATTAAATTTGAACCGATATTTAGATCATAATGAATAAAACATATAGTGCCGTTTTTTTAGCATGCATGGGGTTGGGCTTAGCGGGGTGTAATGACAGCGATGATGCGCAAACCATCACACCACCGCCTGTGGTAGAGGAAGCCACCCCGAATAGTATTGAACTGGTTCATCTTGCAAGTTATGAATCGGGGATATTTGGACAGAGTGCAGCTGAAATCCCCGCCTATGATGCTGCGAGTAAGCGCCTGTTCGTGGTGAATGCACAAAAAGGCATGGTCGATGTTTTAGATTTCTCCCAACCAGCGCAACCCACATATATCCAATCTTTGGATGCCAAAACTTATTTAGCGAATTCCGAAGTGAATAGTGTCGCGGTGCATAATGGCATCGTGGCACTGGCGGTTCAGGCTGAGGATAAAACCCAAACCGGTATTGTGGCTTTCTTTAAAGCACAGGATCTCTCTTTTATCAGCCAAGTCAACGTGGGAGCTTTGCCTGATATGTTGACCTTCACGCCTGATGGTCGAAAAGTACTGGTAGCGAATGAAGCGGAACCGAATGAAGGGTATCAAGTCGACCCCGAAGGTTCGGTCAGTATTATTGATATTTCAGATATTCAAAAACCAACAGCAACTATTGCGGGCTTCCAAGCATGGAATGACCGTAAACAAGACTTATTAGATGCAGGCATTCGTATTTTTGGCCCAGACATCAGTCAATACTCAAATGTAGCGACCGCAGGTATTCAAACGACCACCGTTGCACAAGACCTAGAGCCTGAGTACATCGCAGTCAGTACTGATGGTAAAAAAGCATGGGTCAGTTTGCAGGAAAACAATGCCATTGGGGTTTTAGACTTAGAAAAAAATCAATTTGTTGATCTTTTCCCGATGGGCTACAAGGACCATAGTTTGCCTGAAAATGCCTTGGATGGAAGTGACCGTGACTGTGCTATTGGTCAAGACTCTTTGGGACGTAGTATTACAGAATGTGCAAAAGATGCTGGCATAATTAAGATTCGCTCTTGGCCGGGGCTATATGGCATGTATATGCCCGATGCCATTGCATCATACCAAGCCAACGGTAAAACATATTTGGTCACAGCCAATGAAGGGGATGCCCGTGAATGGCTAAGGGATGAAGCCAAATACTTTGAAGGCGGGGACTTAAATGCTGGTTATGCAGAAGAGATACGCATCAAACATTTGTTTAAAAAAGCAGGTTTTGACGCCAAAGGTGATTATGCCGCGCATTTACGTCAGCTTGCACCGGGCGTAAAAGGGGCGAAATTAAACCCAGAGGTGTTTAAACCTTGTCAAACGGCTGACGCAACAGAAGTCTGCGCGGATAATTTAATTAAAGATTCACAAATTGGACGTTTGACCATTAGTTGGACGCAAGGTTATCAACAAGATCCACTAACTGGTCTGCCGAAGCTAGATGAAAGTGGTCGTCTGACTTATGACAAATTATACGCCTATGGTGGCCGTTCGGTGAGTATTGTCGACCCTGAAACCAAGCAGATTGTGTGGGACTCGGGCAGTGAGTTTGAGCGAAAAATTTCGGAGTTGTTCCCAGAGCAGTTTAATAGCAATCATGAAGCATTTAAATTTGATGACCGTAGTGACAATAAAGGTCCTGAACCTGAAGGCGTGACATTGGGTAAAATTGGTGAAAAGACCTTTGTTTTTATTGGACTTGAGCGTGCCAGTGGCATCATGGTGTATGACATTAGCAACCCGAATCAGGCTAAATTTGTTCAGTATCTGAACCATCGCAATACCAATGAAACAGAAGTCACGAAGCAAGGTGACTTAGGCCCAGAAGGTTTGATTTTCATCGCGGCGAAGAATTCACCCAATGGTCACCCGCTGTTGGTGGTGGGAAATGAAGTCAGTGGTAGTACAGCGGTTTATGAAGTCAAAATCAATTAAAAAAACTGAGTTTTGAATTTGAAAAAAGAGCACTATGGTGCTCTTTTTTATGGCGCTACAAAAAATATATGACAAGGATGTCATGAAAATGAAATAAAACCGTCATAATCTTTGGCAAACGTCCAAAGGCACTGTCTTGGAATAAATTATTCAAAAGGTTGGTTTTATGACAATCGAAATTTTGATGGTGATAGGCTTCTGTTTAGCCGCTTATTCTATCGTCGGAAATGATGTGCCACAGACATTAGGTACGTTTATTTCATCCAATGCACATCGTCCATGGTGGGTGCTTTGGCTCTTTATCAGCACCATTTTGGTGGTGGTGTTGATTTATGGTTGGTATGCATCCGGTGTGGGTGATGCATCATATGGCCGTTTAGAAACGATCCCTTTTCCTGAGGGTGGGGTCACGTGGCTCTATATTGTGCCACCGATTTTACTGTTATTTTTAACCAAATACGGAATTCCCGTCAGTACCACT
Organism: Citrus hindsii; assembly: GCA_004802465.1. NCBI lineage: Eukaryota > Viridiplantae > Streptophyta > Magnoliopsida > Sapindales > Rutaceae > Citrus > Citrus hindsii. The sequence continues at coordinate 6,053 of QWBT01001018.1, forward strand.
TTCTTGGTTTTAACCATTTTCTCGCCTGCAAGTTTAGGCTCGATGATGGTGAAATCGATGATGGGCTACGCGGTGGCCTTTGTGGTTGCGATTATTGTCTATCGTTTTGTGATGCGACAAGTCGCGAAGTATTTTGCAAAAACCCGTAATCAAGAACCGTCGCATATTTGGATCGGACTACAGTGGGTCTCTACGGCTTTTCTGTGGAGTCAGTGGCTGATTCAAGATTTGGCCAATATTTTCGTCTATGTACCCCGTCAAGTGCCGTTTTCATTTTTACTGTTTGCCATCACGGTCTTTGTGGTGTTGTTGGCGGTGATTTTGTACCAACGTGGTGGTGCGATTCAGAAGATTGTCGATACCAAAACAGGTGTTACTGATATTCGTGCAGCAACCATTATTGACTTTATGTATGCCCTGATTTTATTGGTCTTCAAAGAGTGGAGCAATATTCCAATGAGTACCACATGGGTATTCTTAGGTTTACTTGCAGGTCGTGAGTTTGCAATGTCGATGATTTTTGATGAAGTGAACAAACACCGTACTTCGCGTAACGTCAGTAAAGATGCGATGAAATTGATGTTTGGTTTAGCCATGTCCGTGATTTTGGCGACCACACTGCCGTGGTTCTATAACTTTGTCACCCATTATGGACAATAACCGCACATGTTAAAAAAGCGAGCTATAGGCTCGCTTTTTTATGGCATTAAGAACAGGGTTTAAATGGCAAAGTGCGCTGGGCTGCCGAGGTTGGCAATGGCTGAATAAATCTGTTCAGCATGGTTGCACACAATCAGTTTTGCGCGGTGCTGTGGCGGTAGAAAACCTTCTTCTACTGCATGATCCAACTGGGTAATCAGTGCGTCATAGAAACCATTGACGTTATAAATCATCATCGGTTTTTGATGTTGGTTCAGTTGTCCCCAGGTTGCCACTTCTAAAATTTCTTCAAAAGTGCCTAAACCACCGGGTAGTGCGACAAAGGCACTTGCACGTTCGGCCATTAAGGCTTTGCGCTCATGCATGGTTTGTACAACATGTAATTCGGTCAGTTGGTGATGCGCAATTTCATAATCCAGCATAAATTCTGGAATGACGCCGACGGCTTCACCGCCGTGACTAATCATGGCATCGGCCACTTGTCCCATGAGGCCAATGCTGGCCCCCCCATAAACCAGACCAAAACCCTGTTTAGCTAAACCTTGTGCCAGTGCAATCGCTTTTTCTTGATAAATCGGTTTATTGCCTGAACGAGAACCGCAATAAAGTGCGATCAGAGGTTGAGTGGTTTGAACGTTTACTTCAGTGTTGAGAGAGGATATTTTTAATTCACTATTCATGGCGTATGTTTTTACCTTTTGCTTTATCTACTTTTTCTCTCTTAGTTTAAGCAAGAAATGTGACGGCAAGCTGTATTTAATCTAACAATCGGGTAATAATTTGTTAAATCTTTTAAAACAGTGCGCTTTTGAAAAAAAGATGAATTTCATGTAGATCTTGCCTATACTTATTTCCTGTTTTACAACACAAGAACGAACATGGGTAGTGGTAGTTGTCGCTCAAGACATCTTCAGTTTTCCGAAAAAAAAATACAGCCATTGGTGCTGAATCTTCCTTTTCATCCGCTTAAGTTGCGTTATGCACCATATATTTCCCCTCGACAGGAGCAGATCACATGATATTTGAATGGATGTCTGATCCTTCTGCGTGGGTGGGGTTACTCACTCTAGTGGTGTTGGAAATTGTGCTGGGGATTGATAACTTGGTTTTTATTGCGATTTTGGCGGAGAAACTTCCACCAGAACAACGCAATACGGCCCGTGTTGTTGGTTTGATCCTTGCACTCTTAATGCGTTTGGTGCTGTTGGCCTCAATTGCTTGGGTGGTGACACTGACCGAGCCGCTGTTCCATATCTTCGATCATCCTTTCTCAGGACGGGATTTGATTCTTCTGTTTGGTGGGGTGTTCTTACTGTTTAAAGGCACCATGGAACTGCATGAACGTATTGATGCCAAAGTGGTTCAGAAAGAAGAAAGTCCAGCCAATGCTGTGTTTTGGATGGTGATCGTTCAGATTGTGGTTTTGGATGCTGTGTTTTCCTTAGACTCGGTGATTACCGCAGTCGGTATGGTTAAACACCTGTCTGTGATGATGATTGCGGTGGTTATCGCCGTGGGCATTATGTTGTGGGCATCGAAAGCCTTGATGGAATTCGTCAACAAACATCCAACCGTGGTGATTTTGTGTCTCGGCTTCTTGATGATGATCGGTTTCTCTTTGATTGTAGAAGGCTTTGGTTTCCATATTCCAAAAGGTTACTTATATGCCGCGATTGGTTTCTCGGTGATTGTTGAATTCATCAACCAAACCATGCGCCGTAATCAAGAAAAAATGGTCACCACCACAGACCTTCGCTATAAAACTGCATCTGCGGTGCTGCGAATGTTGGGCGGTAAAAGTAGTGATCATGCCTCTGAGCCTGAAGATGTATTGGCAACTCGCGCTTATGCGGATGAAGTATTTGATCCTGAAAATGGGGTCTATCATAGTGTCTTGGTGCAAGGGGTGCTGGGTTTGTCCGAGCGTCCTGTGAAGTCCGTGATGACCCCACGTCCAGAGTTGGAGTGGATTGATTTAGAGGATGAAGAAGCTTCAATCAAATCACAACTACTCAGTATTACGCATTCACGTTTAATCGTGGCACGGGGCGAGTTAGACAACATCGCTGGTGTGGTACTGACCCATAAAGTTTTGAATGAATATATTGAAACGGGTGTACTCGATTTTGATAAACATTTACGTGAACCTGTGATTGTGCATGAAAATGCGCAAGTCCTGATGGTGATGGAACAATTGCGTCAAGCACCGTTGCAAATGGCTTTGGTCTTGAACGAATACGGCTCGATTGAAGGGATTGCCACACCGATTGACGTATTAGAGGCGATTGCAGGGGAGTTCCCCGATGAAGATGCTGAAGATAATGTGGCTGAAAGTTTAGAAGATGGTAGCTTGATGCTCGATGGCTCAACCGATATTCGCCATGTGTCGTTATTGTTGGATCGTGATTTGGTCGATGAGTCTGATCAGTACTCAACCTTGTCTGGCTATATCCTATTCCATTTAGGCCGTTTACCTGAAAATGGCTCTAGCCTTGAAGCAGATGGCTGTATTTTTGAAGTGGTGACGATGGATGGGCACAAAATTGAAAAAGTGCATGTGATTCCAAAATCGGATCTGCACAAGGAATCATCTTAAAACAAACCTTAATCTGTTTTGAACAGGTTAAAATAGCTCGCAATGTCGAGCTATTTTTTATGGAAAAATCATGAGTAATGTTGAGTGTCCGTGTGGGCAGGGTGAATATGAAAAGTGCTGTCAGCCTTTGCACTTGGGACAAAGCCGTGCGCAGAGTGCTGCTCAACTTATGCGCTCACGTTATAGTGCTTTTGCCAAACAGCAAATTGATTACATTGTGCAAACCACAGCGTTGGGGCAGCAACAGGCTCTAGATGTTGCAGCAATTGCAGAGTGGAGTCGAAGCAACCAATGGGTGAAGTTAGACGTCGTGCAGGCCAATGAAAAACTCGATAAAAACCATGCCATGGTCGAGTTCAAAGCCCATTATCATGATGGCAAATCGCCACAGATACATCATGAAATTTCACATTTTGTGAAACATGCCGAGGCATGGTATTTTTTAGATCCAACCACTGAAATGCAAATCACCATGAAACAAGCGTGCATCTGCGGTTCAGGGAAAAAATTTAAACAATGTTGTGCGCAATTTTTATAATTTTAAGCAAATTTGGCTTAGAATAGCGCGCATCAATTAGCCTATATGGAATCCAGGCGATGTTACTCACTATTATTTATATTATAGCGATCACAGCAGAGGCAATGACAGGTGCACTGTCGGCGGGTCGGCGTAGTATGGATTGGTTTGGTGTGGTGATTATTGCCTGTGTCACAGCACTGGGTGGCGGTTCTGTCCGCGATGTGTTGTTGGGACATTATCCGTTGACTTGGGTCAAGCATCCTGAATATCTGATGCTGACGTGTTTTGCCGCTTTTATGACGATTTTGATTGCTAAGTGGATGCGCCATTTACGCAACATTTTCTTGGTGCTCGATGCTTTGGGCCTGATCGGTTTTACCATCATTGGCTGTCAAATTGCCTTAGAAATGGGACATGGTTTTGTGGTGTCTGCGGTTGCTGGAGTCCTGACAGGGGTGTCAGGCGGTATCTTACGTGATATTTTGTGTAATGACGTCCCTTTGGTCTTCCGCCGTGAACTGTATGCTAGTATTTCTTTTGTCGCGGTGATTTTCTATTGGGGCTGCATTCAGCTCGGTTTATCACTTGAGCTGACCGTGATTTCGACTTTGATCTTTGGTTTTAGCTTACGTCTAATCGCGATTTACTTTGGCTTAGAAATGCCAAAATTCATTTATCAAGATGATGATGAGCAATCGGCTTCCTCGAAAGATGCGAGCTAAAATAACGGCGATTTGACCGCCTTATTTGTATAAAAAAGCACATAATGATAAAGCCTGTTGAGAAAGCAGCCCGCTATCTTTTCCCGCTTTAGAGGCCGAGCTATGGATTTAGTTTCTCGCATACAACGCTTACCGATCGGTAAATTTCACTACACACTGTTATGGGTGATTGGCTTGGGCTGGATGTTCGATGCCATGGACACGGGGCTGATTTCTTTTATTTTGGCAAAAATGGCCGAAGACTGGCACATGACCCCAACCGAGAAAGGTTGGGTGGTCTCCATTGGCTTTGTCGGAATGGCGATTGGTGCGGTGTGCTCAGGTGGTCTAGCCGATCGTATTGGGCGTAAAACAGTTTTTGCCGCGACACTAGTGATTTACAGTTTAGCGACGGCAGCCTGTGCCTTTGCCCCGAACTTAACGTGGTTGTTGGTGTTTCGTTTTATTGTGGGTTTAGGCTTAGGTGGACAGTTGCCAGTAGCGGTGACCTTGGTCAGTGAATACATTCCTGCGCAGGTGCGTGGGCGTTTTATCGTGCTGCTAGAAAGCTTTTGGGGCTTAGGTTGGCTCTGCGCTGCATTGGTGGCGTATTTTGTGATTCCAAAATTTGACTGGCATATGGCCTTCTTAATCGGTGGGATTCCTGCACTGTACGCCATTGTCATTTGGTTCAAAGTGCCTGAGTCAATTCCTTATCTCATCAACCGTGGCCGCATTGTGGAAGCGCACGCTTTGGTGCAGCAGATTGAACGCCAATGCGGTGTGGAAGTGATTGAACATATCATTGTCAAACCTGTGGCAGAAAAAAAGAATGTGTCTTTTACCCAGCTCTGGTCGGGGGCATTTGCACGTAGAACCTTGATGTTGTGGTTGATTTGGTTTGGCATTGTGTACTCTTATTACGGCATTTTTACATGGTTACCCAGTTTGCTGGTGAAGCAGGGGTATAGCATTGTTCAGTCTTTTGAATATGTCTTGGTGATGATTTTGGCACAGCTTCCGGGTTATGTGGCCGCAGCATGGCTGGTCGAAAAGCTGGGACGCAAAGCAACCTTGGCTGGTTTTATTGGCATGTGTGCAGTTTCCGCGTATTTCTTTGGTCAGGCTAACACTGTGAGCATGATCATGTTCTGGGGCTGTTTGATGTCATTCTTTAACCTTGGCGCATGGGGGGTGTTATATACCTATACCCCAGAGCAATATCCAACCAATATCCGGGCTTTTGGTTCGGGCTGGGCATCGGCCATTGGTCGTATGGGCGGCATTGTCGCACCGATGGTGGTGACGCATATGATGGTACAGAGCAATGGATTTAGTGCGATTTTCATGATGTTTACCGCGGTATTGCTTGCGGTGGCAGCGGTAATTTTGATTTTGGGTGAAGAGACCAAAGGCAAAACATTGGAAGAAATTGGACTGTAATTTAGTCCGTGCTGAAGATTGAGCGTCAGATGTGCTGAGACTCTCAGTATTCAATACACTTCAACATAAAATCTAGATGATGGATCTGAAAATAGCCGATAACAAGATCCTACTCAGCAATAAAAAATTCAATCTGCTCGGCTGAAATGTGGCTTCTCAAAGCTGCATTTTGATAAAAATTAGCCCCGTGCATGATGAGGCTATTTAAATAGCTGCGACTTGATTGATGTAATCTACCCAATTGGTTGTGTCGTATTTTGGGCGAGGATGCCCCAACTTTTTGTCGATCGTATCGATCAAGTTGAGAAGACTGAAGTTGCTTAACCATTTTCATTGATGAGCAGAGATGAACACAGGAACTGAACTTCAAAAATAATTAGTTGCTCATTTTAAAAAAAATGGATAATTTTACGACACTAGGAACATCTAAAGACGCAAATTGTCGTAGTGGTGTACGCTTTCACTTGTATAGGCAGAGCCTGCGACATAGCATAAGAACTTAAACAAAAAACGATTAATTAGGATGACAGGTTGTTATGACGAACCTTGCGCATCAAGCGACAGAAAACCGTTCCGTAGCAGAATTTACTGAACAAGCATATCTCAATTACGCCATGTACGTGATCATGGATCGTGCCTTACCGCATATCAGCGATGGTTTAAAACCTGTACAACGCCGTATTGTGTATGCCATGAGTGAATTGGGGCTGAAACACAGCGGTAAACCCAAAAAATCTGCGCGTACCGTTGGCGATGTGCTCGGTAAGTATCACCCGCATGGTGATTCGGCCTGCTATGAAGCCATGGTGCTGATGGCGCAGCCTTTTAGTTATCGTTATCCATTTATTGAAGGTCAAGGTAACTGGGGTTCTCCCGATGATCCGAAATCATTCGCTGCGATGCGTTATACCGAAGCCAAATTATCTCAGTATAGTGAAGTACTTTTGTCTGAACTGGGACAGGGAACTTGTGACTGGCAGGATAACTTTGATGGTTCGATGAAAGAGCCTGTGACTTTACCTGCACGTATTCCGAATATTTTATTAAACGGTACCACAGGTATTGCAGTAGGCATGGCTACGGACATTCCTCCACACAACCTGCGTGAAGTCGTGAAAGGCACGATTGCCTTAATTCGCAATCCAAATTTAAGCGATGAAAAAGTTGCAGAATATATTCCTGCACCCGATTTGCCGACCAAAGCAGAAATTATTACGCCACCTGAAGAGCTGTTAAAAATACAAAGCACAGGTCGGGGCAGTTACCGTATGCGTTCGGTATATAGCATCGAAAAAAATGAAATTGTGATCACGGACTTGCCTTATCAAGTGTCAGGCTCGAAAGTTATTTCGCAAATTGCAGATCAAATGCAGGCGAAAAAACTGCCTTTGGTAAGCGATGTACGAGATGAATCGGATCATCAAAACCCAACCCGTTTGGTAATCGTACTGCGCTCAAATCGGATTGATGCTGAAGCGGTAATGAGTCACCTTTTTGCCACCACCGATCTTGAGTCGAGTTATCGGGTCAATATGAACATGATTGGTGCGGATGGCCGTCCACAAGTGAAATCGATTCGTCGTATTTTGCTGGAGTGGATTGAAATTCGAAAGGAAACTGTTACCCGTCGTCTGCAATATCACCTGAATAAAATTGAAAAACGTTTACATATTTTGGGCGGTTTGATTATTGCCTATTTAAATATTGATGAAGTGATTCGTATTATTCGTGAAGAAGAACAGCCCAAAGCGGAGTTGATGTCACGTTTTAATATTGATGATATTCAGGCCGAAGCCATTTTAGAACTCAAGTTGCGTCATTTGGCCCGACTTGAAGAAATGGAAATGCGCCGTGAGCAAGAAGAGTTAGAGGCCAAAGCTGCACTGATTCGTGAACAGTTGGCTAATCCAGAGTCTTTAAAAGCTTTGATCATCAATGAACTCAAAGATGATGCGAAAAAATATGGCGATGACCGTCGTTCACCAATCGTGCATCGAGCAGAAGCGACGGCGATGAGTGAGCAAGATTTCATGCCTGCTGATCCTGTGACCGTGGTCTTGTCTGAAGCGGGGTGGATTCGCTCAGCCAAAGGTCATGAAGTTGATGCCGAAAACCTGAACTTCCGTGCAGGCGATCAATACCTCAGTCATGCACAAGGTAAATCGAATCAGCGCGTGTATGTATTGGATGAGTCAGGACGTAGTTATGCCCTAGCCATTAATAGCCTACCGTCCGCGCGTGGGCTGGGAGAACCGTTGAGTTCAAAATTGTCCCCAGCCAGTGGCGTTGGTTTTAAACAAGTCTTCATTGCTGATGATGAAGCCGAAGTCGTGGCGCTGAGCAGTAAAGGGTATGGTTTTAAAACACAGGCAAAACAGTTAGATACCAATGCAAAAGCAGGGAAAGCCTTCTTAACTTTACCTGAAAAAGCCACAGTTATGCCGTTAACCAGTGTTGATCAGGCCACCCATTTGGCATTATTGACCTCAACGGGTCGTTTGTTGATTTTAGAGTTGTCAGAGTTGCCTGTTTTGAATAAAGGTAAAGGTAATAAATTGATACAACTTGAAGAGAAAGATCAAATTGTATTCATGACAAGATTAACGCTAGATGAAATACTGCAAGTCGTTGCAGGACAGCAGCAATTAAAATTGAAGGGTGATGACTTGCAAAAATACATAGGCAAAAGAGCATCAAAAGGGCAGTTATTACCACGTGGTTATCAAAAAGCAAATAAACTGTTAGTTCAGAGATAAAACTAGCATCCATTGATCAAAATACGTTATATATGGTATGTATGCGGGAAATGGATGCAGTATTAAGCAACAGAAGTTAAATAAAGAGCGCTTAATATTGAGAACAATAGTTGAAATTTAAGGATTACTGATAGGAGAATCGGGCGATATGGAAAAAATTTGGTTCGCAGAATACCAAAAAATGGGGATTCCAGAGACTGTAGAATTGCCACCAGAAAACACGTCATTAGTCGATGTTTTTGAACGAAATTTCCAAAAATTTGGCTCTCGTGATGCTTTTATTTTTATGGATAAAGTGCTCACTTTTAATGAGTTAGAGGAAGCAAGCCGTAAATTTGCAACGTATTTACAAAGTTTGGGTCTAGCAAAAGGCTCACGTGTCGCTGTGATGATGCCGAACGTTCTTCAGTATCCTATCGTTGCTTTGGGTGTATTCCGTGCAGGTTTAGTATTGGTTAACGTCAATCCACTGTATACCGCGCGTGAACTTGAACATCAGTTAAATGACTCGGGTTCAGAAGTTTTAGTGATCATCGAAAACTTTGCCTCTGTTTATCAAGCGATTAATGGTAAAACGCCAGTTAAACATGTCGTGATTGCCTCTGTAGGTGACATGTTGGGTGCATTAAAAGGCACCCTGGTGAACTTCGTATTACGTTCAGTGCGTAAGCAAATTCCAGCATGGAATATTCCTGGTCATATTCGCTTTAACGCAGCAATGTCGAAAGTCAGCGCGAGCAATTATAAGCGTCCGAACTTAACGTTAAGTGACACAGCAGTGCTTCAGTATACTGGCGGCACTACAGGGGTATCTAAAGGTGCAGAACTGACGCATCGCAACCTTGTGGCGAACATGTTGCAGTGTGACGGTATTTTCCAAAGTAAATTTGGTGCACAAGATGGTCAGCCTGATGACCGCATTTTCTGTGCACTACCGCTATATCATATTTTTGCGTTCATGGTTTGTGCGATGTACGGTATGTACAAAGGCCAAGCCAACGTTTTGATTCCAAACCCGCGTGATTTACCTGCGGTGATGAAAGAATTACGTAAATATCAACCGTCATTCTTCCCAGCAGTGAATACACTATTCAATGCTTTAGTGAACAATGAAGAGTTTAAGCAACTCGACCACAGCAAATTGAAAATGGCGATGGGTGGTGGTATGGCTGTCCTTCCTTCTACAGCAGAAGCGTGGAAGCGAATTACTGGAACCAACATCATTGAAGGTTATGGTCTATCTGAAACTTCACCTGTGGCAACGGCAAATCCGCCAGCGTCAGAAGAATTTAGCGGCACAATTGGTATTCCATTGCCATTAACTGAAGTTGCAATTTTGGATGATGATGGGAAGGAAGTTGCACTGGGTGAACAAGGTGAGATTTCAATCCGTGGTCCACAAGTGATGCGTGGCTATTGGAACCGTCCAGATGAAACGGCTAAAGTGATGACTGAAGATGGTTTCTTCCGTACGGGTGACATTGGTGTCATGGACCCTCGCGGCTATGTGAAAATTGTAGACCGTAAGAAAGACATGATTTTGGTGTCAGGCTTTAACGTTTACCCTTCAGAAATTGAAGAAGTGGTTTCAAAGCATCCGAAAGTATTGGAAGTAGCTGCCATTGGTGTACCTGATGAAAAATCAGGTGAAGTACCAAAACTCTTTGTGGTGAAGAAAGATCCATCTTTAACCACAGAAGAAGTATTGGCATTCGCGAAAGAGAACTTAACGGGTTACAAACGTCCGCGTTATGTTGAATTCTTGGATGAGTTACCGAAATCAAACGTAGGTAAAATCCTACGTAAAGATTTACGTAAAACAGCTTAAGTTCAAATAAAAAAAAGCGCCATCAGGCGCTTTTTTTTCATGTTCGCATTTAATTTTTCATTAACCAGCGGTCGATATAGGGACGGCCAATGCCCAAGATGCCAACAAAGGTCAGCATCGTACCGCACTGACGACTAAAGGCTGGGAAAGCAAAACTACCAAAACTCAGGACATTATCGATCAGACAATAGACGGTCACTGCAAGCAACCAAGACCATAGGTTTTGACGTTTAATCCCGACCATCCAAAATGCAATGATCAGCATGACCAGTGTGCCAAGAGTCGAACCAATATTCATATTGGCACAAATGACTGCCAATAAAAATGCAGTAACGGGAAGCACAATCTTTAAAACACGATCCACTTGGCGTTGATGTTGGCGCTGAATTTCGAGTACGTCGAACATTTCTTTTTGATCAGGGCTAGCCATGCAGGAGTCTCATCGGGAAATTATAAAAACACTATAATTTAACCAAATTTATCCTCGGAATGCCATGCTATGATAGCCTTCGAAATGATCTTGATGAGAAAAAACCAATGCAAAGCATTAGCGGGATTATTTATCTCATTTTAATTGCTTGTTTACTGCCTTACGTATTTACAATCATTGCTAAAAAAACAGCAGGATTTCGCGCCAAAGATAATCAACATCCGCGTGAATTTCTCGCCAAGACGACTGGTCTGGCAGCACGTGCCAATGCGGCACAGCAAAATAGCTTTGAGAGTTTACCCTTATTTATTGCCGCTATCTTAATGGCTGAATATATGGTGATTCCGCAAGTGGTCACCATGACGTTTGGTATTGCCTATCTTGTCTTTCGTGTGGTATATGGGATTTGCTATTTGGCCAACTGGTCGACGCTTCGATCGATCGTTTGGCTGTTGTCACTGCTTTGTCCTATTTGTTTATTATTGTTGGTCATTCGACTAACGATGGGCTAAGTGCGAAACATACATATTTTCACCCAGTGGATGTATAATCGCAGAAATATTTTTTTCTCAAAAACCGTTATAATCGATGCGGTTTTTTTAAAAGATTTAACTTGTTAAAGAGTGATGTTATGAGCTACAGCAATATCCCTGCGGGTAAAGATGCACCGAACGATATCTACGTGATCATCGAAATTCCTGCAAATGCAGCACCAATCAAATATGAAATTGATAAAGATTCGGATGCACTTTTTGTAGATCGTTTCATGGGTACAGCAATGTTCTACCCAGCGAACTATGGTTATGTACCAAACACCTTGTCTGAAGATGGTGATCCATTAGATGTACTTGTTGTAACGCCACATCCAGTTGAACCAGGCTCAGTAATTCGTTGCCGTCCTGTGGGTAAATTGAACATGGAAGATGACGGTGGTATCGATGCGAAATTAATCGCAGTTCCACATGACAAGTTAACGCCAATTTATAAAGACGTGAAAGAATATACCGATCTTCCACCTTTATTGATTCAACAAGTTGAACACTTCTTCGCGCACTATAAAGACTTAGAGCCAGGGAAGTGGGTTAAATTAACAGGTTGGGAAGGTTCTGAAGTTGCTAAGCAAGAAGTGTTGAAAGCAATCGAAGCTGCTAAAAAATAATTTTGAAAAAATAAAGCCTGATTTTATTACCCTAAAATCAGGCTCATAAAAAAACCGCCATTCAATTGAATGGCGGTTTTTTATGAATTGATCTAAAGTGAATTAGAACAGTTTCACAGGAATATCAAGGAATAAACGCCATTCATTGGTTGAGCCAATGACATTGCTGACATATTGACCAGAAACATTATTATAGGTATCACTTGAACGTAAGTAAGAATAGCGAACACGTAGGCTTGCATCTTTCAATGCACCTGTTTGAACTGTATATTTGACTTGGTTAAAGAACTCATGTTCTTCGGCTTGGTCAATGATTTTTGAGCGATCTGTTATTTTAGCGATATCAATATCCCAACCATAAACAAATGCAGTTGTCCAGTTTAGACCAGGTAAACCGTGATTTTTGAAGTTGTAGTTATATTGTAGCCCGACAGATTTTTCATCATTACCATTAAAGTCACCTAAATAGGAATTAGGGACATAGATACTTTGTAAACCATCAGCATTATAGCCATAGTCATACCCAGTATTACCTGTGTTATCTTGATAAGAAAGCATGACATTATGTACATCTTTGCCATAGCCCACTGAAACAGCCCAAATCGAGTTTTTGCGGTTTGCTAGATCATCTGTGGTATGTGAATCAGTGAGCGCATCTTTATCCCATTTTGTATGATAACCCATGGCATCAAGTGTTAAGGTACTCTTGTCTTTTAAGCTTTGGGTAAAGTTTACATTGGCATAATGACGTTCTAGCTTATCTTGAACATCTAAGCCATAATACGATGAATTGAGTTGATCATTAAATTTATATTTAGCACCCCAAACTACTGCACGATCAAGTCCTTGACCTGTCACATCTTTATCGGTACTAATTTGGTTTGACATTTGGTTTTTTGTGAATTTACCTGCAACCACATTTAGATTTGGAATTTCATTACTTTCAATGAAAACACCTGTGTAATACTCAGGCACTAAACGGGCTTGATTACTTGCCATGACAGGAAGTGTTGACACCTGTGTACCATAAGTCACGGTTGTGTTGGAAATACGTGCTTTCACATTGGCACCACCACGAGCCCAATGATCATAAGCAAATCCACGATCATCTACAGGAATCATTTGATTACCCGTATTATTATTCGCACCAAGCTTGAAAGATGCATCACCTACTACGCCAACACCAAAGCCAACAATACCCTTTGTAAAGCCTGATTGAAGATCAAAAATGGCAGTTTGAGCAGTTGAGCTTGTATCATTTGTTAAACCGTCTTTTTTATCACGATTTAAAAAGCCTGTGCGGAATAGCACTGATGCTTCAGCGCCTTCAACGAAACCTTTAGATTCACTTTGCTCACTCGCAAAAGCTGTTGATATAAGTGCAGTTTGTACTAAAACTGCTAATGCTAATTTTTTTGTGTTTTGCATTGGGGAGCGAACCTTATACAAATTGGATGGAAAGAGAACAGCAATTGTATAAGTAATCGCTGAAAAATTTTCATTTTTATTTAACATATTCAACTAAAGTAATGCATTTTTTTGTAAGTGATATGTTTGAAATATTTTAATTTTGGTTAAAATATTCGGTTTGATAAAATAAACCTTTATAAAACATCGAATTTATTTTTCTCCTCTTAATTCTGTTTTTTGCTATGTATTGCAGAAAATAATATATAGACTGTGAGGTCATTTTAGCTTATGAATCAAAGTGTTCAGTCATTTCTAGTCGTCTGGAATCGGTTCAGAATAACCTATACCCAGATTGGAAAATGATGAATTACACAGCAGTTGCCTAGATAAAATTGACCTATTGTTAAAAAATAGCTTTAAAATTTATAGGTATGGAATCAGTAAATGATTCATGTCTAAAGAGATTTTGAGAGCTTAAATGCATAAAAATTCACATAAAACTGCACTATTTTTAATTTTTTTCACTGGCAGTGTGTCGGTCAACGCAAGCGAGCCCCAGCAACAAAGCTCAGAAGGCGGACTTAGCGGAAGCCTTGCTGTGCTCAATAAGTATATCTATCGTGGCGGTATTGAAAATGACCAGCCTACCCTGCAAGCAGGGCTTGAATATGAACATGCATCGGGTTTATATGCCGGTTATTGGGCTTCAACACTGAATTATGATGCAGCAGATGTCAGCAAAGATCACGGTGTAGAGCATGACTTTTATATGGGGTATGCAGGCACACTCAGTCCAGATGTAAGCTACCGCTCGCATATTGTGACTTATTTATATAATGATGGCGGCTCGGTCTATAGTGAGGATCGCACAGAACGCCGAAGTACGACTGGAGCGGAATTTGTAAATAGTCTGAGCTATAAAGACTTTGATGTAGGCGTCACGGTGGCTTTAGTGGATGTGAGTTATGCCAATGCAGGCGATACTTATTTAAGCCTTGCACATCATTATGCCCTTCCACAAAACTTTCAATTCAATAGTTCAATTGGTGCATCGATTTATCGTCAGCATGATGATGCCATACTCACTACAGAGAAGAACTTTACTGTTAATGAAGTTCGCTTAGGACTGAGTAGACCCTTTGCAGAAACAGGGATCGAGATGTCTGCGGATTATATTTATGGTGTACATAATCGTATGGGCGAGGATTTAGAGGACCATCTGGTGCTGGGTTTAACTTACAACTTCTAAATGTTGCAGATATGAAAAGTGCATCCGTATCGGTTGGGGATGCACTTTTTTTATGCACTTAAAAACGTACATTCCAAAGATGAGTCTCAAAATAGCGCATATTGTAAACAATTATGTTTGCTTGATGGGCTTGGCTTCAATTCACTGCGAAGATGTTTAACGATCAAGCTGAGGGTGAGCTCAATTTCTTATATTTTATATAATTTAAACAAAAACAATTACTTATAATAATTTTGTAAAGAGTGTGTCTTATGTTGAGTTGAATGTGGCATAGCTATTGCTACTACCTACATGAGTTTATCGAAATAACCAAAAAACGTCGGATACGATGTGGGGGAATCAAACAATGAAATTTGCACTTAAAGCATTATCTTTAGCTGTGGTGGCTTCAGCTTCTACATTCACTTTCGCAGATGACGAGCCAGCATTACCGTTTGGTTTCTCTTTTAGCGGAAGTGCTGCTGTAACAACCGACTATCGTTTCCGTGGTTTAACTCAAACCCAAAATGATCCAGCGGTACAAGCGGGTTTTACTTTGGCACATGACTCAGGCTTGTATTTGGGTCTTTGGGGTTCAAATGTTGATTTTGGTGAAGGCTCACCGAGCTTAGAGCTCGATCCATCGATTGGTTTTGCAACAACATTAGAAAGCTTTGCCAGCAAACCAGTGCTTGATGTGGGTATGGTGTACTACAACTATCCAAGCGCGGATGATCTGAACTGGTTAGAGTTTTATGGCAAATTAACTTTCGCGAGTGTCTTTACTGAAGGGGACAGTCTACTGACCAATGTAAACTATACCAATGACTATGTTGCAGCAGATACAGACAGCTGGAACATCAATGCTGGTTATGCAATTCCATTTGGTTCAACGGGCTTTGGTGGTGTCGCGAATGTGGGTTATACCGTGGTCAGTGATGAAGATAAATATTCATTTGGTGATGATGACAATTATGTGGATTGGAAAGTGGGTGTGACCTATGCATTCCAGTCTATTCCTGGTGCAACAGCAGAATTGGCAGCAGTAGGAACCAATATTGATACTGATAATCTGGATCATGTGACAGCACGTGGTGTAGAAACAGGTGCTGTGTTTACCTTAACTAAAACTTTCTAAGTTTTAGCATCTTCAAAACCCCTCTAGTCATAGGACTGGAGGGGTTTTTCTATGTGGAATTTAGCAATTTTAGGCATTTTGCTGTCGGTAGGAGAGAGCTTCAGTCAAATGTCCTGTTTGGATGTGCTCTGACTGGGCCAAATCCGCAATGGTTCTGGCCACTCTTAAAATCCGATGATAACCCCGAGCAGACAAATTTAAACGCTGTTGTGCTTTTTCAAAGATTAAAGCCGCTTGTCCATCTAGCGGTGCGAATTGTTCGAGTTGTTTGGGTGATAAAGCCATATTGAGACAAGCTTGGCGCTGCATTTGCCATTCATAAGCTTGAATCACGCGCTCACGTACAGTTGCCGAGTCTTCCACGGCTTGTGTGTCTTGCAATTCAGAAGCATGCAAGGGTGGTACATCAATATGTAAATCAATCCGATCCAGCAAAGGCCCTGAAATGCGGTTTTGGTAGCGTTTAATCGCCTCGGCTGAGCACTGGCAACGGCTATCTTGATTAAAAGCATAACCACAGGGACACGGATTCATTGCGGCAATCAGTTGGAAATTGGCTGGAAAGGTGATCTGCCGTGAAGCACGCGAAATCACAATCTCTTTGGCTTCTATCGGCTGTCTTAAAACCTCCAACACCTTGCGGTCAAACTCTGGTAGTTCATCTAAAAACAGCACGCCTTTATGTGCCAAAGTAATTTCACCGGGTTTGGGTTGTGACCCGCCACCGACTAAGGCAACCGCAGAAGCCGTATGGTGCGGTGCACGAAATGGCCGCTGCCCAAAAGGATGTTGATGATTGGCCACCGAGTAAATACTCGCCACTTCCAAATTCTCTTGCGTGTTCAAGGGCGGTAAAATACTGGCTAAACGTGAAGCCAATAGGGTTTTCCCTGTCCCTGGCGGTCCTTTAAACAGTAAAGAATGACCACCTGCTGCCGCAATCTCTAAGGCACGTCTCGGACGCAGTTGACCTTTAACATCGGCCAAATCAAATTTGTAGTGCTGTGAGGCTTTTAGCACCGTGGGTTGAAACTGTTGGATGAGATGGTTTTGAGACAGATGCTCACAGACTTGTTTTAAATGTTGCGCTGCAAACACTTGAAAGTTAGGCAATTGAGAGGCTTCTTGAGCATTGGCCTCAGGTAAAATCAGTTGATGTCCAGCTTGCTGGCAGGCAATCGCAATACTTAAAGTACCTGAAATTGGTCGCAGTTGCCCATCAAGTGCCAACTCACCTATAAATTCAAAATTTTCAGTTCCTTGTTCGGGGAGCTGACCAGAGGCAATTAAAATACCCAGTGCAATAGGCAAATCCAGTCGTGAGCTGTCTTTGGGCAGATCTGCGGGCGCAAGGTTGATGGTGAGGCGTTTGGTCGGAAACTGAAAGCCACTATTGATAATGGCGGAGCGCACCCGATCTTTGCTTTCCCGAACGGCTGCTTCAGGAAGCCCCACAATGGTTAAAGAGGGTAGTCCTTGGCTCAGATGAACTTCAACTTCAACCGAAGGTGCGTGTAAACCGAGTAAAGCTCGAGTGTAAATTTTGGCAAAAGACATCTTTTGTTCCATTATAGTGCATTATTTTAATTCGTTATGCGTCTTTTGTTGCACCAAACAGGTGCTCATTTTTTGTTCTGGATGCGTAACTCTAAAGCTTCCACTTGTTTCAATAAGTCATTTAAACGCAAATTGGCATTATTCAGTGCAGTACGTTGACGTTCAATTTCATCTTTGGAAACCAAATCCATCTTGGTCACCGCTTCATTGAGCAGTGCGCGTAAATTATGTTCTAAGTCTTGTTTAGGTTGTTCGACTTGTTCCAGTATGGCTTGTAATAAAGTTTCAATCATTTCTATATCCAACAGTTGGAGACGTGACAGCAGTGTACCATTGCTGCTTCTGACTCTATATAGCCTTTCAGATGAAATATGATTTCATCGATTGTAAAAAAATCATAAATCTTCGACTAAAAAACCTGAATTTTGAAGCTCAAAACGCATTTAAATGTATAGAATAGGGTATAAAGAAAACTCATGTCAGACTTTCTTTTCCCCCCAACCTAAGAATTTTTGGCATGAAATTTGAACATAAAACCTTACTGGTGAAATAAGCCGAAGGAAAACAAACATGAAGCTCGTAACTGCAATTGTAAAACCGTTTAAATTGGATGATGTGCGTGAAGCACTGTCTGAAATTGGTGTTCAAGGGATCACGGTAACTGAAGTCAAAGGCTTTGGTCGTCAAAAAGGTCATACTGAACTTTATCGTGGCGCTGAATATGTTGTTGATTTCTTACCAAAAGTAAAAATCGAAATCGCGATCAGTGATGAAATGGTCGACGCGGTGATTGAGTCAATCACACGTGTGGCTAGTACAGGAAAAATTGGCGACGGTAAAATTTTCGTCACAAATTTAGAGCAAGTCATCCGTATCCGTACAGGTGAAACAGGTGCCGATGCCGTTTAATTTGGCATGAAGTTTGCTGAGTAACACATAACTCGCACAAATTAGGTTGGGGGATACGAATGAAAAAGATGCTATTCGCGCTGAGCTTATCTGGCGCACTTTTAGGTGGTTCTGTTGCTTGGGCTGAAGAAGCAGCAACAGCGCCAACTCCATCAGAACAAGTCACAGTGGTTGAAACAACGGATGTGGCTGCTCCAGCGGTACAAGCGGTTGAAGCCGTTGCTGCTCCAGTAGAAGCACCCGCACCTGCAGAAGAAGAACCAACATTAGATACAGGTGATACGGCGTGGATTTTAGTCTCCACAGCACTGGTTTTATTAATGACCATTCCAGGTTTAGCGTTATTCTACGGCGGTATGGTTCGTAAGAAAAACGTCTTAAGTACTATGGCACATAGCTTTGTTGCTGCGGCAGTGGTGAGCATTGCATGGGTCATCATTGGTTATACATTGGCCTTTGGTGAGGGCAATGCCTTTATCGGTGGCTTAGATAAGTTCATGCTGACTGGGATTACCACAGATGCACTCACAGGAACCATTCCTGAAGTTCTATTCGTTATTTTCCAAATGACCTTTGCCATCATTACAGTTGCCATTATTAGTGGTTCAATTGCAGAACGGATGAAATTCGGCGCATTTATCGCTTTCATCTCGATTTGGGTAGTCGTGGTCTATGCACCAATTACTCACTGGGTATGGGGCGGTGGTTGGTTAGCAAATGATGGCGCACTCGACTTTGCTGGCGGTACCGTTGTACACATCAACTCAGGTGTGGCAGGTTTGGTTGCTGCATACATGCTCGGCAAACGTATGGGCTTAGGCCGTGAATCAATGGCTCCACATAACTTGGCATTAACCGTTGTGGGTGCAAGCTTACTGTGGGTCGGTTGGTTTGGTTTCAACGGTGGTTCTGCATTGGGCGCAAACGGCTCAGCAGGTTATGCATTGCTCGTGACTCAAGTAGCAGCAGCAGCAGCGGCAATCTCTTGGTTAATTACTGAAAAAGTTGCACGTGGTAAAGGTTCAGTACTCGGTGCTGCATCTGGTGCGGTTGCTGGTCTTGTAGTGATTACACCAGCAGCAGGGTTTGTGACTGTCGGCGGTGCGCTGGCGATGGGTTTAATCGGTGGTGTGGTGTGCTTCTGGGGTATCAGTGCCTTGAAACGTGCTTTAAAAGCCGATGACTCTTTAGATGCGTTTGGTTTACACGGTGTGGGTGGTATTGTCGGTGCAATCTTAACAGCATTCTTTGCAAGCGACTTCATCATGGGCGACAAAGCACCAAGTGATGTGATGCATCAACTTTGGGTTCAAGTTGAAGGGGTATTGGCAACGATCGCATACTCAGCAGTATTAACCTTCATTATCTTAAAAGTGATTGATCTAGTGATTGGAATTCGCGTTGAATCTGATGATGAACGTATGGGCCTAGACTTGAGCCAACATGGCGAACGTGTGGACTAATCAATAGAATAATAAATAAACAGTATAATCAATATATTGTGTGAAACAGCCCGAAAGGGCTGTTTTTTTTCTATATCTAGCGTAAAACTCTACAAAACACCGAATTTTTGCTACACTCTAAAACCATTCAAATTTGTTCAATTTAACCACTATGCATTGTCCATTTTGCAACGCTGAAGACAGTAAAGTGATCGACTCACGTTTGGCCGCTGAAGGTTGTCAAATTCGTCGTCGTCGTGAATGTATTAGTTGTGGTGAACGATTCACAACCTTTGAAAGTTATGAAGTGGTCATGCCTCGTGTGATCAAGTCGGATGGCAAAAGTGAACCTTTTGATGAAGCAAAATTGCGTCGTTCCTTGATGCATGCTTTACAAAAACGTCCCGTGACGCAAGAGCAAATTGAAACCGTCTTGAGCGATATTCAGCTGCAAATCCGCCGTTTAGGTGAGCGTGATGTGAAATCACGCACCATTGGTGAAATTGTCATGCAATCTTTATTTTCGTTGGATCATGTTGCGTATGTGCGTTTTGCATCGGTCTATCAAGACTTTCAAGATGTCGATGCCTTTCGTCACCAAATTGAACAAATGCAACAACGTGAACATTAAGCGAGTTGGCATCCATGTCTGAATTACAGTCTAGTGCTTTACATGCTGACCAAGCTTGGATGAAACAAGCGATTGCTTTAGCACTGCAAGGTCAATACAGCACCAAGCCAAATCCAAATGTAGGCTGTGTCATTGTCAAAGATGGGCTGTTGCTGGGGACAGGTTATCACCCTAAAGCGGGTCAGCCACATGCAGAAGTTTTTGCGATGCGCGAAGCCGGCGAACAGACCCAAGGCGCAACGGCTTATGTCACTTTAGAGCCTTGTGCGCATTATGGGCGTACACCGCCGTGTGCCAAAGGTTTGGTCGAGGCAGGTGTGGCGCGTGTTGTGATTGCCTGTCCAGATCCCAACCCCTTGGTGGCCGGTAAAGGGGTACAAATTTTAAAAGAAGCAGGCATTGAGGTCGATGTTGGTATTTGCCAAACCGAAGCGCATCAGTTGAATGCTGGTTTTTTAAAAGCCATGGCTACTGGCATGCCTTATGTACGTTTAAAAGTTGCTTCTAGTTTAGATGGTCGAACGGCAATGGCTTCGGGTGAGTCAAAATGGATTACAGGCCCAGCCGCACGTTTAGATGTTCAGCATTTTCGTGCCATTTCTGGTGTCGTGATCACGGGGATTGAAACGGTGCTGGCCGATGATCCTCAGCTCAATGTTAGACAGCTTCAGGGTGTTGCGGATCTGACAATGGTTGTACAACCGAAACGTCTGGTGTTAGACCGTCAAGGCCGCTTGCCGCTGACGGCCCAAATTTTACAGCAGCCGGATACCGTGATGGTGATGGGGCCTTATCGTCAAGCATTGGCTGATTTAGGCGTGCTACAGTTTGCTGTACAGCCTTTAGATCAGTTATTAACGCAGTTGGTTCAATCGCATCAAATTTACGATGTCATGGTTGAAGCAGGTGCAACGTTATCGACAGCTTTTTTACAAGAGAAGTTGGTCGATGAAATGATTAGTTATGTGGCACCGACCTTATTGGGTCAGTCTGCACGTGCAATGTTCAATGCTGAGTTTTCTCAGATGGCAGAGCAACTCCGCTTTAAGCTCATGGATGTCACACAATTGGGTGATGATGTGCGCTTAACGCTTATCCCTTCTCAAGAGTCATTATGAGTTCAGAGTCTACGGTTTATCATAAACGTCGTCACGCGGCACGTACCACCGATGAATATCTATTTCATCAACTTGTTCCTTATTTGGGGAATAAGCGCCGCCTGTTACATCTGATTTTAGAGGCACTCGAGAGTACAGGGACTTTAAACCGTGCAGATGGTCGTGCGCCTATTTTTGCTGACTTCTTTGCTGGTTCGGGTGTGGTCTCGCGTTTGGCACGTCAAAATGGTTATCGCGTGATTGCCAATGACTGGGAACCGTATAGCCATGCGCTGAACCATGCCATTTTGGCTTGTACCGAAGCGCCTGCATTTAAGGAGTTGGGTGGTTATCAAAAAGCCATTGATTATTTAAACCGCTTGCCTGAAGTTAAGGGCTGGGTAACGCATAATCTATGTCCGCGAAATGATGAGATTTATGATCCAAGCCGAGATCGTTTGTTCTTCAAACGTCGTAACGGCATGCGTATCGATGCGATTCGTCAGCAAATTGCCACATGGCAGGCACAAGGGGCAATCGATGATGTGGAGATGTCTGCTTTACTGGCACCGTTGCTGTATTCTGCAAGTTTTGTCAGCAATACTTCCGGCGTCTTTAAAAGCTTCCACCACGGTTGGGGCGGTAAAACCCAAACAGCGCTAGAGCGGATTGAATCCTTGTTGTGGTTGACTCCAAGTCGTTTTAGTGAAGTGGGTGATAATAAGCAAAAGAACCCGATGGCTGAAATGTGGTGTGTCGATGCGCAGCATTTGGCAAATCAAATGAGTAGTTTTGAGGTCGATGTAGCCTATCTAGATCCACCCTATAACCAGCATGCCTACAGCAGTAACTATCATGTCTTAAATGCTTTAACGCTATGGGATCAGGTGGATTTGCCGACACCAGACACCAAAGGTTTTAAAAGCGGAATTGACCGTGCGTGGCGCAAAGAGCGTCCGAGTCCTTATAACTCGTCAAAGTATGCCAAAGAGGCATATGAAAAATTACTTTCCACCATCAATGCACGTTACATTCTGACCAGTTATTCAACCGATGGTAATATTGAAGCAGGGGACTTGCTCAAAGCCAATTTGGAGCGAGGTCGCGTGACTTTATTAACGCAGGATGTACCGCGTTATCGCGTGAGTAAGCAGCGTCAGTCTGAGCGTGCGCGTGTGTTAGAGTTTATTGTGATCACTGATACCCATGCCAAGTCAGGTCCGCCAATTCGTCAGCTACTGGGACAGTTGTACCATTATGCCGAATTGGGTGGAGTCGATACATCTGGGGTCACGACACAGTTGGCGCTGTGGTAAAAATATAGAGGTAGAAATCAGAAATGTTTACAGGGATCATCGAAAGTCTGGGCACAGTTGAAAGCGTACAAAATGTCGGTGGCGATGTGCGGTTACGCATTGGTACGGATCTTGATATGTCAGATGTACATTTGGGTGACTCGATTGCCACCAATGGCATTTGCCTCACGGTGATTGACTGGGGTGAGCACTGGTATGCTGCCGATGTCTCACGTGAGAGTTTAAACCGAACCACACTGACCCACTGGAAAGTTGGCCAACGTGTAAATGTGGAAAAGGCGATGTTGCCCACCACACGTTTTGGTGGACACATTGTGTCAGGTCATGTTGATGCTGTGGGTGAAATCACCGTTGTGCGTGAAGATGCACGTTCGCTTTATTTTGAAGTAACTGCGCCAGCCGAGATTGCACGTTACTTGGCAGAAAAAGGCTCGATCACGGTCGATGGGATCAGTTTAACCATTAATCATTTGCGTGGGCGTATTTTAAGCCTCAATTTAATTCCGCATACGGCTGAACGAACCAACATTGGAACGTGGAAGGCAGGCAGTCAAGTGAACCTTGAAGTGGATGTGTTAGCACGCTACATTGAACGGCTGATGATGGGCGATAAAGCTGCGGAAACTCCCTCACAATCTAAAATTAGTTTAGACTTTTTGGCACAAAATGGTTTCTTGAAATAGAAAAATCGTTTAGATTGCAGCAAGAATAGACAAAAGATGAGCTCCCTATTTGCCCAAAATGAGGAAGTTTTTCTTTTGAAATGAATAGGTAAGCAATTGAGTATGATGAAAGATAGTACGCAGTTCATTGCACGGATCGGTGACAATGATTGATTTTTTTCTCCATCTAGAACAATTATTGCCCGTACTGCTTGCAGAATACGGCCTTTGGATTTATGCGATTCTTTTTCTGATTATTTTTGCAGAAACGGCCTTCGTTTTTATGTTCTTTTTGCCAGGTGATAGTTTACTGATTGCCATTGGTGCCTTATGTTCTAGCTCGGATTTAATCCATATCCATACCATGGGTATTTTGATGATGATTGCTGCGGTATTGGGTTATATCGTCAATTATTATACCGGTCAGAAGTTGGGCTTTAAATTTGCCCATCAACATTCGCGTTGGCTGAAACCCGAATATATGATGAAGACCAATCAATATTTCTTAAAGCATGGTGGTAAAACCATTTTAGTGGCACGTTTTATTCCTTTTGTGCGTTCTTTCGCGCCTTTTGCTGCGGGCGCAGGGCATATGAGCTTGGCGACTTTTATGTGGTACAACGTGACCGGTGGTCTGATTTGGATTGGTAGTTTGTTGGCGATTGGTTATGGTGTGGGTAATACCTTATCGTTTATGGTTGATGTGTTGGTTTGAGATCGAGATAGACCACATCAGCCGAGAAAAACAGGGGTACATAAAAAAACTCACCGAAGTGAGTTTAAGTGGAAGCCTAGGCCTGTTAAGCAGAGTTGGATACCACTTCATCAGAAAAGTCTGAATTTTTCAAAATATAGTCAATTTCTTCTTGAGCCGCGGCTTGCAGCTTACTGCGGTAGCTGGCTACGGACTCTTCAATTAAGGTTTCCGCTTCAAGCTCTAAACGTAAACGGACACTTTCTAACTCAGACAAAATTTGTGAGTCATCAATACCAAATTTACCTTTGGCATAGTCCAGAGCTTGTTCAGGTGTTTTCTCATAGCGTGCGGTGTAGCTCGAAATTTCCTGATCGACACTTTGACGCATCACATTTAAAGCTTGGGTTTGCTCATTGAACTGACGGATTTCATCTTTTTTGAGGCTTTCCGCATAAGCTTCCTGAGCTGCGCGTTTGTCTGCCAGTGATTTTTCCAACGCTTGTTGTTTACGAATTCGCGCTTCTTCAATCAACTGTGCTTTCAGATCAGCATACGCTTGTTCAATTCTTTGGGTAGAGACGGCTTGAGCGCGTTGGTCTTGTTCAATCCAACTGTGCAAACCTGTTTCAGGTTTGAGTACATCGCAGACGCGACTCAGGTCATCAATAAAGGCCTGACGAACAGCATCAGGTACATTTAACCAGCGCTGTTTAAAATCTGGACCAACATTCAATGCCACTACGCATCTCCTTATTTAGACGGGGGAATCATTTAAAGCTTGAAGGTTCGAGCCTCAACCCCAAGACGTCTATATTGTTTAAATTTTTCACGACCTTGTTGTTTGGCCGATTCGTTATTTTCAATAATTTCTATAATGTGGCTAAATTTTTCGAACTGTTCAAGAGCTTGATCGTTAAAATTGAACACAATCCAGTCGGATTGCTCAGGCAGTTCGGCTGAGATACAAATGCGCGCATCGATTTGATCAATGCCATGCGGAATAAAGCTCGTATCATCAAAACTCCACAAACGTTCATCCAATTGCTGTTGTAGTTGAGTATCGCTTGCATACAGCCAGATTCGCTCTGGCTGACGCAAGATTTTTCGACATAAACGACAAGTGCTTTCGACCTGTCGTTCAGGGCTTTGTTCAAATAGATAAAAGCTAATATTAGCCATTAGACTGCGCACGATGAGCTAAGAATTGCATCAATAGGGGTACTGGGCGACCGGTTGCGCCTTTATTGGCACCCGAGTTCCATGCTGTACCTGCGATGTCCAAATGCGCCCAGCGGTAATCACGGGTGAAACGTTGCAAGAAGCACGCTGCAGTTACGGCACCAGCTTTAGGCCCGCCAATGTTGGCAATATCGGCAAATGGAGAGTCTAACTGTTCTTGATAGTCATCAATCACAGGCATGCGCCAGACCCGGTCAAAGCTATTTTGACCTGCTTCAGACAGTTCGGCCGCCAGTTTGTCATCTGGGGTAAACATACCTGTTAAGACTGAACCGAGTGCCACGACACAGGCACCTGTTAAGGTTGCAATATCAATGACCAGTTCTGGGTTAAAGCGTTTTACATAGGTCAATGTGTCGCACAGCACCAAACGACCTTCTGCATCGGTATTTAAAATTTCAACGGTTTGACCGCTCATGGTGCTCACGATGTCACCCGGACGTGTAGCTTTGCCTGAAGGCATATTTTCAGCTGCAGCAATCGTACCTACGACATGAATGGCTAAACGTGATTCACATAGAGCACGGAGTGTCCCTAGAACTGATGCTGCACCACACATGTCATATTTCATTTCATCCATACCAGCGCCCGGTTTTAATGAAATGCCACCTGTATCAAAGGTGATTCCTTTACCGACCAAGACCACTGGGGCTTCAGTACGTTCAGCTTGATACTCAAGGGTAATGATACGGCCTGGGCGGTCTGAACCTTTGCTCACCGCAAGGAAGGAATGCATGCCCAGATCAGCCATTTGCTGCTCATCAAGGACATTAACACGGAGTAGGTCAGGATATTGGGCTGCCAGTTCTAAGGCTTGCTCTGCCAAATATTCAGGGAAGCAGATATTGCCCGGACGGTTGCCTAAGTCACGAGCAAAGCTTTGACCAGATTGCACGGCTTCAATCAATTTAAGTTGCGCAGCATTCAGCGGTGACTGGGCGGAAATGAGGCTGATCTGTTCAAGCACGTTGTCTGCTTTTTTCGATTTGAATTCATCAAAAGCATATGCCGCTTGCGTCAAACTGAGGGCAAATAAATAATGGAGTTCAGCTGGAAGGGCTGAAAGGTCAAGGCTGATGTGTTTGAATTTTTTTTGTGAAGCTTTGATAATGGTTTGAGCAATTTTCACCAGCTTTGCTGCTTGTAATTCAGTTGCTTTCCCGACACCCACCAAGGCTGCATTGGGGCTTGTTGGAATTTGACCAATGAGGCTCAAGGTTTCATTGAACGCGGCTTTAAACTGAGTCGCTTCAATTAAGTTGTTTAAATCATTAATTTGATAAGCATTTGCAAGGTGTTGCGTGTTTTCAGAATCTACTAATATCAACAAAAATTGGCTAGACGTATTCTCTGTGAATGACGTATTAATAGAGAGTTTCATAAGTTTTATTTAAGCCTTATAAAGTTTGAAAATGATTAAACCACTGAAACATTAACATGAATAGAGTTGCAAAGTGCAACAAGAGTACAGGTTTTATATTTTCACTATTCGGGTAAACTAGCGCTAGTTTTTATTCACCTATTTTTGGAAGAATTAATTTGATTATTCGGCGTTATCTGGTCAAACAAGTGGTGTCGACATCCTTGGTTGTGATCGCCTTATTGACCTTGATCATGATGGGCGGTCGTTTGATCAAGTATTTTGGCGTAGCCGCGCAGGGTCGCTTAGATGTAGGTATTTTATTTAGCATTATTGGCTATCGTTTGCCTGAATTTTTAACGCTGATTCTTCCTCTAGGCTTTTTTATTGGACTGATGCTGGTTTTTGGTCGTTTGTATGTCGATCATGAAATGGCAGTACTCAATGGCAGTGGCGTCAGTCGTAACCAATTGGGGCGACTGCTGATTCCTATGACTGTGGTGTTTCTTGCCGTTCAAGCCGTGCTGATGCTTTGGATGGCGCCGTGGGGTGTGCGTCAGTTTGAGCAGCTCACCACCAGTCAGGCGGTGCGTACTGGTTTTGATTTGGTTCGCCCCAAAGAGTTTATTTCATCGGGTCCTTATACCATTTATGCGGGTGACTTATCCGAAGACCGTAAAAATCTCAAAGACATCTTCTTCTATCAACGCGCTGAAGCAGAAGGTAAGCCTGATGTGATGATTTTGGCCAAAGAAGCCACGCGGGTTGAAATTGAAAATGATCCAGCCAATGTGGTGGATTTGGTGCAAGGTCGCCGTTATGAAATTTATCCGGGACAGCCGCGTTATAGCCAAGCCGAGTTTCAGTCTTATCGCCTACGTTTAGAAAATGATAAAGAAGCAAAGTTTGAAAGTGCCGATGTTGAAGCACTGTCCACCATGAAACTTTGGGATAATCGTCATGATCCTGTCGTGGCGAGTGAATTGGGCTGGCGTATTTTTGTGCCGTTTGCCATCGTGGTGGCCTTACTCCTCGCTGTGGCTTTATCTGAAGTGAGTCCGCGCCAAGGTCGTTACTTAAAGCTGTTCCCTGCATTGCTTATTTTTGCCAGTTTAATCGTGGCGCTGATGGCCATTAAAACCCGAGTCAGTAAAGAAGAAATGGGGATTTGGGCTTATCCAATGATCTTGGTGATCTATGCGATAGCAGCGGCTTTGTTTTCGCGTAAACAAAAGCTGGCCCCGAAAATTAAGAAAACATTACAACGAGCGGGGTCTTAATCATGTTCGCACGTCGTATAGTCGCAAAACATGTGACCAAAACCACCGCGATGGCGATGCTGGGTGCTACCGCTATTTTATCGGTCTTGCAAATTCTGTTTACCTATTTGGGTGAGCTAGGCTCCCTTAAAGAAGGTTATGGTGCTTGGGATGCTTTACGTTATGTACTGTGGGGAGCCCCGCAATATCTCTATGAGATTCTACCGATTGCCGCGTTAATTGGCTCGGTACTGGGCCTCGGCACTTTGGCTTCAAACAGCGAACTGATTGTGATGCGCTCGGTGGGGGTGAGTCTTTGGCGGATTGTTGGTTGGGTGATTCGTTCGGCTTTAATTTTGGTGGTGCTGTCATTCGCATTAAGTGAATGGGTGATTCCTTATACCAATGAGCAAGCCAAAGGTGTGAAAAGCCATCGAACTGCGGCTGAACTTGGTGAAGTACGTGGTTACTGGACACGAGAAGGGCAGCGTTTTATTTATGTCGATTATGCCAATTCCCAAGGTCAGCTGAAAAATGTGCAAGTGGTCGACTTTGACAATAATGCTCGTTTGAAAGGCGTTTTAAATGCTGAGCAAGGTCAGTTTGTGCAAGATGGTCGTTGGATTTTAGAAAATACGGCCCAAGTTGATTTACTACCGACTGGCAACGCTGCGGCACAAAAGGCCGCTGAAACACCTTTGGCACTGGCACTGCAGCCGAAATATGTGCACATGGTGACGATTGACCCTGAAGACCTTTCACCGAGTCAATTGGTTAGTTTCATGAGC
Source organism: Citrus hindsii (assembly GCA_004802465.1). Classification (NCBI taxonomy): domain Eukaryota; kingdom Viridiplantae; phylum Streptophyta; class Magnoliopsida; order Sapindales; family Rutaceae; genus Citrus; species Citrus hindsii. The sequence continues at coordinate 34,879 of QWBT01001018.1, forward strand.
TATATGCATGAATACAGCCAAGTGCCTAAAACTTATCAGCTGGCTTTTTGGCAAAAAGTGGCGTCTCCATTTGCCTTGATTGCTTTGGTATTGATTGCTTGTTCCTTTATTTTTGGCCCACTGCGCCAACAATCGATGGGCTTTCGTTTGGTCATTGCACTGTTTACAGGCCTAGGTTTCTTTTACCTACAAGACTTCTTGGGTTATGCAAGTTTGGTGTATTCGCCTTCACCCGCATGGTTTGTTTTTGTGCCGATTTTACTGATGTTTGTCGCAGGTGGTTATCTATTACAACGTGCGCGATAACTGTACGATATTGAAGAAAACAATGCGGATGATGGGGTTAAACCATCATGCCTGCATAGAGTCTTGACCGAAAATTCGGTAAGATAGAGCGATGAATTTGTAGACAAAAAAAGAGTGCTTATTATGGCGGATGCAACTGCTGGCAAAATCCCTCACGTACTGGTCATTATGGATGGTGTGGGACACCGTGAAGCGATCGAAGACAATGCTTTTTTAGCAGCGAATCGACCGAATTTAACAGCGATTGAAGCAAAGCATCCGCATAGCTTAATTTCAGGTTCTGGTGAAGACGTGGGTCTGCCAGATGGCCAAATGGGTAACTCTGAAGTGGGCCATATGAACTTGGGCGCAGGGCGTGTGCTCTATCAAGACTTTACCCGAATCACCAAAGACATTCGTACGGGTGCTTTTTTCGAACATGAAGTTTTGGTTGATGCCGTTGAAAAAGCCAAAGCCGCGGGTGGTGCTTTGCACATCATGGGGCTATTGTCTGAAGGTGGGGTGCATTCACACGAAGACCATATTGTTGCGATGGCTGAACTTGCGTTAAAACGCGGTGCAACCGTGTATCTCCATGCCTTCCTAGATGGTCGTGATACCCCGCCACGCAGTGCGCAGCCATCTTTAGAAAAATTAGATGCGTTGTTTGCTCAATATCCAAATCAAGGTCGTATTGTGAGTCTGATTGGTCGTTATTTTGCGATGGATCGAGATAACCGTTGGGACCGTGTGGAACAAGCCTATCGTTTACTCACAGAGTCTGAAGCAACACGTACTGCAGCTACAGCAGTTGAAGGTTTAGCATTGGCTTATGCCGCAGACGAATCTGATGAATTTGTCAAAGCAACACGCATTGGCGATGCCGTGAAAGTTGAAGATGGTGACAGTATTGTCTTTATGAACTTCCGTGCCGACCGTGCACGTGAGATCACTAAAGCGTTTGTTGAAAAAGATTTTGCAGGTTTTGCACGTAAAGTTGTACCAAACTTATCTAAGTTTGTGATGTTGACACGCTACCAAGCCAGTATTGATGCACCTGTGGCGTATATGCCTGAAGCATTAAAAAACTCGATTGGTGAATATCTTTCAGATCTTGGTAAAACCCAATTACGTATTGCTGAAACTGAGAAATATGCACATGTGACATTCTTCTTCAGTGGTGGTCGTGAAGATGAATATCCAGGTGAAAAACGTATTTTGATTCCATCACCGAATGTGGCTACTTATGACCTCAAGCCAGAAATGAGCGCATATGAAGTAACCGATGAATTGGTGGCTGCGATTAACTCTGGTGAGTTTGATCTATTGGTGGTGAACTATGCCAATGGCGATATGGTTGGTCATACGGGCGTGTTTAATGCTGCAGTGAAAGCAGTGGAAGCTGTTGATTTATGCTTAGGCCGTGTCTATGAGGCGGTGATGGCACAAAAAGGCCATATGTTAATTACGGCTGACCATGGTAATGTTGAACAAATGCAGGATTATCACAGTGGTCAGGTGCATACTCAGCATACGACAGAATTGGTGCCTTTTATCTATGTCGGCCCAACTCAAGCAACCATTGCTGAGGGGGGCGTATTGGCCGATGTCGCACCAACCTTGTTAAGCTTGATGCATCTTCCTGTTCCAGCAGACATGCAAGGTCGTAACTTAATTACATTAGACGTATAAATCAATTTGGGTGGGTAAATGGCAAAAGCATCGTGGACTTCAATAGGTGTAGTGATTGCTTTAGGTCTGAGTCTGATCCACCCGATGGGTGCTGTTGCAAAAACAGCCGCAGCACCCGCTTTTGATGATGAACTGGAACAAGGTTATGTTGAGGTTCCGATTGAATCAATTCAACAATTTGTACAAATCTACGGTTTAGTCAAAGCCAATTATGTGGCTGAACGTAGTGATGAAGCACTGTTTCAACAAGCGATTAAAGGTTTAGTCAGTGGCTTAGACCGCTATTCTCGCTATTTATCTCCTCAAGAATATAAACAACTGGTGCAATATACCGAAGGGGATTTGGCTTCAGTTGACTTCAGTTTAGAGTTTGATTCTCGCTTACAACAATGGGTGATTCGTGGATTAAAACCTGACTCAGATTCCAGCAAACTGGGCTTAAAAAATGGGATCTCTGTTTTTAAAGTGGATGATCAAGAGCTACGCAAGCTCAACCATGCTCAAGTCAATGAATTACTCAGTGGGGCAATTGGTAGTACCGTCAGCCTGCAGCTGAAAGCCAACTCAACCCCGATCAATTTAGTCCGAACTAAAAAAGTTGAAACCGATATCCAGGCGCAACTGTTAAATAATCAAGTTTTGGTGCTCAAGGTACGGGTGTTCCAACAGGATACAGCCAATGAAATTCAGCAACTGATTGAAGAGCATCAGTCTTCGCGTTTAAAAGCAGTCTTGATTGACCTCAGAAATAATCCCGGGGGGTTGTTGTCTGCTGCAGTTGAATCTGCTGATTTATTCTTAAATCAAGGGGTGATTGTTTCAACCCAAAGCCGTTCTGAAGGGGATCAACAGTTCCAAGCTTTACCAAGCCTAGAGTTTCAAAACTTAAAAGTGGGGATTCTAATTAATGACCGCTCTGCATCGGCCGCGGAGGTGTTTACCGCTGCGCTGAAGGAGCATGGACGGGCGTGGGTGATTGGTGAAAAAAGTTATGGTAAGGGCGTGGTACAAAAATTATTTCCGTTATCGAATGGCGCAGCTTTGCAAATGACGGTATCTCACTATTACACCCCAAGTGGTCGGATGATTGAAGGGGTAGGAATTGCGCCAAATCAGGTGTATCCAATGCCACATGAACTCAAAGATGAAAGTTATGTTGAACATGTGGCAGAGATTCTAATTAACCGTCGTTAAGTCTTTAAACGGAATCGTCTTCGCCATCTAGCCCGAATTTCTTCAAGCGATAACGTAAAGAACGGAAAGACATGCCGAGCTTTTTAGCCGCTAGGGTTCGGTTCCAGTGGGTGAGGTTGAGCGCATTCATCAAAATTTCTTTTTCAATTTTCTCTAAATACAGCTCTAAACCCTCTTCGGGTAATTTACGTGAAGGCACATGACTGAGTTGATCATTGCTAACTGCGCCTTGTTGCGTGGCATTAGCATAGTTGGTCTGAGCAATCGGTCGCAGTGGGGCTGTTTGCAAGTGTGGTAAGTCGATACTGCTTTCATCACTTAAGGTGATGGCACGTTCCATCATATTGCGTAGTTCACGCACATTGCCTGGATAATATTGGGCCAATAAAAACTCACGTGCACGTTCACTCAGTGGTTTGACTGGGATGTCCCATTCTTGGCAGATTTTTTGAATGAAATATTGTGCCAAAAGAATAATGTCATTGCCACGCTCACGTAGAGCAGGCAGCACAATGTCCATGACATGGATGCGGAAGTATAAATCCTGACGGAACTTGCCTTGTTGCACCAGTGCTTCTAAGTCTTGATGGCTGGCACTAATCACACGGAAATCGACATCAATTTCGGTGTCGCTACCTATTGGACGAATGCGTTTTTCTTGTACCGCGCGCAGCAGTTTCACCTGCATAGTGAGCGGTAACTCAGCAATTTCATCTAAAAATAAACTGCCGCCATGCGCAGACAGAATCAGCCCTTGTTTGTCTTGAGTCGCTCCTGTGAAGCTGCCTTTACGGTGTCCAAATAATTCACTTTCCATCAGTTCGGTCGGTATAGCACCGCAGTTAATGGCAATAAATGGCCCTTCATTGCGATTGCTCAGGCGATGTACCAGATTCGCCACCACTTCTTTGCCAGTGCCTGATTCACCCGTAATAAAGACAGGGGCTTGCGAGCGTGCAATTTTCTTTAAGGTGATGCGTAGCTGTTGAATAGGAAGGGACTGACCAATCAGCAGACGATGTTCAAGCGTATCTTCTTGGATATGCAGCTGACTGATGGGCTGATTAAAGGCTTTTTGTAAAAGTTGCTCTAAATGTTTTTGGTTGATCGGTTTGCTGACAAAATCAAAAGCACCAGCTTTAAGTGCTGCAATCGCAATATCCATATTGCCGTAAGCAGTCAGCACTGCAACGGGCAAATTAGGATAATTTTGAGCAATAAAATCGACCAAGCTCAGGCCATTACCATCGGGTAAATTCAGATCGGTTAGACAGGCATCATATTGATGCATTTTCAGGGCTTGAACCGCCTCTTGTAAGCGATAGGCAATATGTGTATCAATTCCCATCCGACTTAAAGACATTTGCATCAGTGTACATAAGTCTTGTTCGTCATCCACCAATAAAACAAGTGGTTTTTTTTCCACGGTTAACCCCAAAAATTACACGTCATTGTTTATACGAGGGCATTCAATCCGAAAGCATGCCCCTATTTTTTGTTCTACATAGTATAGCTTAGCTTGGTTGGCTTCGCAGAAACTATGGGATAAATATAATCCTAACCCAGTTCCATTGATTGAGGTACTAAAAAACGGTTGAAACAGGGTGCTTTGATCCTGAGTGGCGACCCCTTCACCAAAATCTTGGACCTCAATGTGGACGAGGTTTTTGTAGCTATAGATGCGAATGTGAATATGTTCGGCTTCAGCTGCATTATGCCGAATGGCATTTCGAATCAGGTTGATCAGCACTTGCCTCAGTTGTTGTTCATCAAACTGAATCTGAGCTGGATCGGAAATGTGGTAATCAATTTGATCTTTGACATCGGGCAAATCTTCAACGATAAAACGTTCTAAAAAAGCGGCGACATCAATCAATGTCGGATAGGTTTCTTTACTGCGTGCCATGCTCAGTGTATCGCCAATAATTTTATCAATCCGTGAGGCTTGTTTGGTAATCATGTTCTGCAACAGCTCTTGTTGTGGATCACTGGCTTGCATCAACTCATTGGCTTGAGTGATGGCTGCCAGTGGGTTGCGAATTTCATGTGCAATACTGGCAGAAAGCTGACCTAGTGCAGCCAGTTTGAGTTGTTGTACGCGTTGATTAATTTTTTGTGCGTCTTGCAGCACAAACAAAGTCAGCGTTTGATTCGGGACTTGTAGTTTTTGAATTTCGATTTGAATCTGAAAGCGACTCAACTGTGATTTAAATTGGAATTTTTCCCCATTTTTCAGTTGGTCGAATTTGAGTAGCTCGAATAAATCAGGTTGTGCTTTATACAAAGGGTATTTGTCATTGGCATAAATCGGAGAAATACCCAAGAGTGCACATGCTGCAGGGTTACTGAGTACAATATGGCAGTTTTCATCGAGCACCAAATAACCCAGCTCGGTTTGCTCTAAAATATAACGGTTAATGTTTTGCAGTTGATCCAGTTCTTGGGACTGATAGAAGTTTAAATTTTCAAGGACTTGAAAACGTCGTACTGCAATTTGTCCAGACCCATAAACCACAAAGAACAAAAAGGCGAGCACGGCACTGTTGCCAATGGTATTCAGTGAACTAATTGAAAATAGCGTTCCAATAAAGTGTTGATAAACCAGTGTAATCACAGCAATCAAGGTAATGATGAGTGCTTTTTGTTTATCGACCAATACACAAGAGGCAAAGATCGTGATCACAAACAATAAGCTTAACTGTAAGTTCGGACCGTCGGTGGCGAAAGTGAGTAAGCTGAGGCTAATGACATCGATGATAAACAACAAGGTGAGCTGAAGTGGTATGCGCTTGCGCACATGCTTGAGGCTCAATAGCTGAAAGGCACTGATAAAAATAAAGCCAATCAGGACAGAACGATACAATATTGGATATTGATAATTTGAAAACAACTGCTCATAGGTCAGTAGATAAACCAACAACAAACAGCAGCCAATAAACAGTCGATAAGACGCATACCAAACACCTAAACGGTATTGATTTAACTGAATATTGGTTGAGTATTGCAGCATGCGGGTGTTAGTCAGCTTGCATCAGGGTTTGATTAAGCCATAACGAATAGCAAGGTGAGTCAGCTTCACATCACTGTCGATATTGAGCTTTTCAAAAATTCGGTAACGGTAGGTATTGACCGTTTTTACGCTGACAAAAAGCTTGTCAGAAATTTCTTGTGCACTGATGCAATTCACGACCATCATCGCCACCTGCATTTCACGTTCAGACAGAGCATCAAAAGGTGAGGTTTGTGTATCCGATAGATAAGAACTGGCCAGTTGTTCAGCAATATCAGCGCTGAAATATTTACCGCCTTGCATCACTTTATTAATCGCACGGACCATTTCGGTCACGGGCGCACCTTTGGTAATGTAGCCTTTGGCGCCAGCTTTGAGTAACAGGGAAGGATAAGGTTCTTCAGCTAGACCACTGACCGCCAGTACTTTGGTTTCGGGTGCGGTTTGTAGTAAGCGGCGTGTGGTTTCAACTCCACCGATGCCTGGCATGTTGACATCTAACAGAACCACATTCGGGTGATATTGACGGACGAGGTTAATTGCTTCTTCACCAGATTCAGCTTGGCCAATGACTTGAACATCGGCATGGTCCTCGAGCATTCGACAAATCCCTGTACGTACTAACTCATGGTCATCTACCACTAAAACTGTGATCACCTAGCTCTTCCTCACTATAAAAACCATATTTTTTGTTACATAAAGCAAAATAAGCTTGCAATGAAACGACAAAATTAGCAATCCTATTCTTAGGCTTATTTGAAAAGATATGCACGCTGTCGACGGCAATGCTGTTCGCATTGTGTACAAATGTAAGGCATATTGCCGTGAATACGCAAATGTATCTTATGGGTTATGAAGTTGAGTGAAGAAAAGTGAAAAAATCAAATAAATTTTTAATGCATCTATTGGGATGGTCGATTGCAATGACGGTCAGTACCCATAGCTTTGCAGACTTGGTGATGAACCCGAGCTCGGGCCCTAGCCAAGCAAGCATGAGCTGGTCTGCAGCAGATGCAGAACAGCTTCTGAATGATGATCTAATGGAAGATCCTGAAGAGTACGCTCCTCAGGGTTCAACAAAAGTCACCACCAGTATTCGCAGTTCTAACGGTGTGGTGACGAACAATAGTACCTCAAAAACGGTACAAATTTTCGATACCTCCAAATATTCAAACCAACCTAGTGTCAATGCTCGTGCAGCACTGGTGATGGATGGCAATACAGGTGAAGTGCTGTACAGTAAAAACAGTAATACCGCGCTGCCAATTGCGTCTATTACCAAACTGATGACCGCGGTGGTGATTTCAGATGCACGTTTAAATATGTCTGAGAACATTACTTTACAGCAAGCAGACTTTTCGTGTTCAGGCTGTAAAAGTTCAAGTTCATCTCTACGTGCGGGTGATAGTATGAACCGTGCAGAGGCTTTGTTATTTGCTTTAATGAAGTCAGAAAATCCTGCAGCATCAGCACTTGCTCGGACTTATCCAGGTGGACGTTCAGCTTTTGTTGCTGCGATGAATGCCAAAGCAAAATCTTTGGGCATGAATTCAACGCATTATATGGAGTCAACAGGTTTACATCCGGGTAATGTGGCTTCAGCACGTGACTTGGGTATTTTGGTTAATGCCGCATCACAATATGGTCTGATTCGTCAGTTCTCAACCACAGCAAGCTATGATTTTAACTTGGGTTATCGTGTATTAAAATCAAACAATACCAATGCCTTAGTTCGTAATGGTGGTTGGAATATTAATATTTCAAAAACAGGTTTTATTAATGAAGCTGGTCGTTGTGTGGTGATGCATACCACGTTAAATAACCGTCCAGCAGTGGTGGTGTTATTGGGCGCGGACTCTTCGGCAGCACGTACCAATGATGCAACGCGCCTAATGAACTGGGCAAGCCAATTACCAAAACGCATTTAACCCGACTTTGTTTTTGTTCACTCAACAACAAAAATTGAGTCACAAAAAAGCCCTGCATATGCAGGGCTTCTTCTTTTAACTCAGCTTACATATTCGACAAAATTGAATCACGCACTTGTTCTAAAGTTGCATCAATTGAAAGCATAACCGCGTCAGAACATTGCTTGATCGCAGTATCAGGATCTTTTAGACCATTACCTGTCACGGTACAGACAATCACAGAACCTTCTGCAATTTTACCGGCTTTGATGTCACGGATTGCGCCGCCAATAGATGCTGCAGAAGCAGGTTCTACAAAGACACCTTCATACATTGAAAGTAAACGCTGTGCTTCTAAGATTTCTGCATCAGTCAGTTCGTCAAACCAACCTTGAGAGTCACGAACCACTGCTTTCGCATGGTTCCAGCTTTGTGGATTACCAATGCGGATAGCCGTTGCAACTGTTTCAGGGTTTTCAACGGGTGCACCACGTAAGAAAGGTGCAGCACCTGCTGCTTGGTAACCCACCATGGTTGGTAGACCTTCAGGTTTTGGACCTGTGAATTGATCAGTTTCAGCATTGTAAATCACTTGCTCAAATTGATCTGCAGGTTGATTGGCAACTGCTTCGGTATAACCCATCCAGTGTGCAGTAATGTTTCCTGCGTTACCTACTGGTAGGCAGTGGTAATCTGGTGCACGACCTAACTCATCGACGATTTCATAAGCAATGGTTTTTTGACCTTGCAAACGGTATGGGTTGATTGAGTTTACGATGGTTACTGGCGCTTTATCTGCAATTTCTTTAACCAGACGCATGCCGTCATCAAAGTTACCGCGAATTTGCATGGTGATCGCACCATACATCATCGCTTGTGCCATTTTACCCATGGCAATTTTGCCTTCAGGGATTAAAACGAATGCTTTGATGCCAGCACGTGCAGCATAAGCTGCTGCCGCTGCAGAGGTATTCCCTGTAGATGCACAAATAATCGCTTTTGAGCCTTCTTCAACGGCTTTAGTGACTGCCATGGTCATACCACGGTCTTTAAATGAACCAGTCGGGTTTAAGCCCTCGTACTTCACATAAATTTCAACATTTTTGCCAATTAAACGTGGAATGTTCTCAAGTTTAATCAGTGGCGTATTACCTTCACCTAAAGAAATAGCGCGAGTAGTTGCAGACACTGGTAAACGGTCGCGATAACGGTCAACTAAACCAGTATAACGATTGGCATTCGACATGATGATGTTCCAATTGTGTGTAGAGCTTGGTGAGGAAGAGAAGAGCGTTCTTTTCCTCAACCCGATTAATTATCAAGCGATTCTAAACGAATTCGCACGATTTCGCCATGAATGACGGGTAAGGCTTGAATTTGAGCAAGTGCCTCGTCCATTTTTGATTCAACGACTGGATCAGTCAAAATCACGATTGGAATAAGGTCTTTTAAGCGTGGTTGTTGCATGATGGCATCGATACTGATGCCCGCACGACTGAGAATCGTGGTCACATCTGCCAAGACGCCAGTTTGATCTTCTGCATTAATCCGGATGTAATAACCTGTAGTCATTTCTTCACGGCTTAAAATGGGCACATTGGTCAGTGCTTCGAAGGCCAGTTGTGGAATCGTTCCAGCGCCATCTTCGGTATACGAGATATCACGGACGATATCAATGACGTCTGCAACGACCGCAGAAGCGGTTGGGCCTGCGCCTGCACCCGCACCGTAATACAAGGTTGGACCGACAGCATGAGCTTGTACCAAGACAGCATTTTTAACACCGTTGACATTGGCAATCAGTTCTTCAGCAGGGATCAAGGTTGGGTGAACACGAAGTTCGATGCCATTCGCGGCGCGTCGCGCAATCCCCAAGTGCTTAATACGGAAACCCAGCTCTTCAGCATACTTCACATCTTGTGCTGTGATTTTACTGATGCCTTCGGTATAGACTTTGTCAAACTGTAGCGGAATACCAAAAGCACACGATGCTAAAATCGTGAGTTTATGTGCAGCATCAATGCCTTCGACATCAAAAGTTGGATCAGCTTCGGCATAACCCAGCTCTTGTGCTTCTTTGAGCACATCTGCAAAGGCACGACCTTTTTCACGCATTTCAGTCAGAATAAAGTTGCCTGTACCATTGATGATACCCGCTAACCAATTAATCTTGTTTGCAGCTAGACCTTCGCGCATCACTTTAATGATGGGAATGCCCCCTGCAACCGCAGCTTCATAGGCGATTTGCACGGCATTGTCATCCGCTAGTTTGAACAGCTCATTGCCATGCTCAGCAAGTAAAGCTTTGTTCGCGGTGACGACTTGTTTGCCATGCAAAATGGCTTCTTTAATCACTTCATATGCAGGGTGGATGCCACCCATTACTTCAACCACAACATCGACATCAGGCTGACGCACAATGTCGAGTAAGTCAGCACTTTGCTTGACCTCATCGCCTAAATCTAAGTCTGGACGAGGGCGGCGTGTGCCGACATAGGTAATTTGAATTTCACGACCGGTGCGACGTTTAATCTCAGCAGCATTTTCTTTTAGTAGTTTAAGGGCACCACCACCCACAGTACCAAGACCGAGGATTGCCAGACGAACTGGTTTCACGTCACACTCCAATTTACTTATATATTGAACCAAGCCTAGATCATAGCTAAAAAAACTGTGAGACTCTAGGAAAGAAATCATTTTATGTTCAACTATAAATATTAGTTAAATAACAAATAAAAATTAGTTATTTAAGGCGATTTAATAATTCACTTGGGGCCAAATAACCACCGAGATATTCACCATCTTCATTGTAGATGGCAGGTGTCCCATTTACGCCCATGTTGAGGCCCAACTGGTATTGATCTCGCACTGGGTTTTTACAGGTCGCTGGTGGAAGTTGAGCACCTGAAATTGCTTGATCAAAGGCAGCTTGACGGTCTGCGCTACACCACACACTTTCCATGGCTGGCATGAACTGTTCGCCACGCGGCCATGCAATGTAACGTACTTCAATGCCTTGAGCCGTGATTTCAGGGATGTGTTCGTGCAGTTTATGGCAGTAAGGGCAGCTAGCATCGGTAAAGACATAAACCACATGTTTGGTCTTGCCTTTGGCTTTATAAACCAGTAGGTCTTCAGTTTTGAGCTCTGCTAGAAGCTTTTTGTTGGCTTCAGCTTGAAGATTGTCGCTGACGTTGTGGAGGGTTTTATCGCCCAAGCGAATCACATCACCTTGGATAATATATTTACCATCTGCTGTGGTATAAACCGAGCTCATCCCTTCAAGATTGACCCAAAATAAATTTGGCACTTCAGTGGTTTTGATATCGATGATTTTGGCATTGATATTGGCTGTTTTGAAATGCTTTTGAAGGGTATCAATTAAACGTTGTTTTGCATTACGTTCCGTCAAGGTCGACGCTTCACCTGTGGCTGGTGCGCTTGCTGTTAAAGAGTCTTGTTTTTTTTCTTCAGTGTTATTTGAACATGCTGTAAATAGAACACTTGAAGCAATGGCACAGGCAATGAACAATGGTTTACGGGTAAATAACATAGATAACCCTTTTTCTTTTGACTTTATAAAAACAGAGCGCCAAGCATAGCAAAAAAAGTACAGGACTCGGTAATACTTCGTAGTCTTCGTGCTAAAAACAGCCTTAAGTTATGGATGATCAAGACCTTAAGCCCTTGGGTGATGGCTGGCATGCAGTTGTTGCATACGCACTTGCGCGACATGGGTATAAATTTGTGTCGTGGACAGATCACTATGTCCCAATAGCATTTGTACCACACGCAAGTCGGCGCCGTGATTGAGTAAATGGGTTGCAAAAGCGTGTCGTAAGGTGTGTGGAGACAGTTCAGCCTGAATTCCTGCTTGTAAGGCATAGCGTTTAATGGCGTACCAAAAGTTTTGCCGACTCATAATGCCGCCATGTTGAGTTAAAAACAGATAGTCAGTTGCAGATTTATATAATTGCGGACGGGACTCAATTAAGTATTTTTCGACCCATTCCACTGCGATTTGCCCCAAAGGCACCAGTCTTTCTTTATTGCCCTTACCTGTAATTCTTAAATAGCCTTGTTTTAAATTGATTAAGTCTAGGCGTAAGTTCAGTAGCTCAGATACACGTAAACCACAGGCATACAACACTTCAAACATGGCACGATCACGGAGTCCGAGAGCGGTTTCAATATCTGGAGCTTGGATTAAGGCATCTACGTCTTGCTCGGACAAATCTTTAGGCAGTGCGCGGCCAATTTTGGGTGTTTTATGTAGCGCAACAGGGTTGTCTGAACGCAGTTTTTGTTCCCGTAGAAACTTAAAAAAAGAACGCAGAGCAGACAGACATCGGGCAATGGAGCGCGGGCTTTTGCCTTGCTTGGTGAGGGTCAACAGAACATCGGCGACATCATCACTGCTCCATTCGGGCATGCTCACCTGACTACACTCGCTGCACTGCAATAAGTCAGAGAGATAAGCATTTCGGGTGTGTGGGCTGACGGTTTGTGCAATGAGATAATCTTTAAAGCCGTGTAAAAAACTGAGCTGAGTTGGAATTTGAACAGGCGCAGGCACACGCGGTTTTTTATTTAACATAAAGCTCTCAAGCACATCATCACGGAAAGACAAAAACAAGGAATAGGGGTTTTATTCAATGTAGTGTAATCATTCTCGCTTGTCGATGTGTTATAACAGATGCGAATCATTATCGAATCTGATTTGGTAATTATTCTCATTTGTTTGTATACTGTTCAAAATATTAAAGGGTTGGATGCGGTGCGTTTATCTGATTTAAAAGTCAAACAAACTGCCATCATTAGCAAAGTGAATCGTACTTTGGATGGCGAAGCTCAGACTGACTTGGTGGCTAGTCGTCTTGAAACACTAGGATTTGTTGCAGGTACTAAAGTACAGGTGATTACCAAAGGCGTTTTTGGAGGCGATCCCATTTTAATCCAAGTGGGTTTTACACGTTTCGCCCTAAGAAAAGTTGAAGCTGAAAAAATTGAAATTCAAGTCGAAGGAGCACCTAGATGAGTGATGCCTTGCGTGTTGCCCTTGTAGGTAATCCTAACTGCGGTAAAACTTCGTTATTTAACCATCTGACTGGAACCCGTCAAAAAGTCGGCAACTACGCGGGTGTAACGGTTGAACGTAAAGTTGGTCAGTTTAGTTTGCCTTCAGGTCAAGCGGTTCGCGTTCTGGACTTGCCAGGGACGTATAGCTTAGATGCGACCAGCCCTGATGAAATGATTACCCGTGACGTGGTGATGGGGAAAATTGCTGATGAAGGTCAGCAAGATGCTTTCTTGTGCGTTGTTGACGCAACCAACCTCAAACTTCACCTTGGTTTAGTGATTGAACTGATTGCATTGGGTCGTCCAATGTTAATCGTTTTAAACATGATGGATGAAGCACGTCGCCGTGGGATGCAAATCAATACCCAAAAGCTTTCTGAGCGTTTGGGTGTGCCCATTGTTGAAACCGTTGCAGTACGTAACTCGGGTATTGAAAGTCTCCTCAGTGCTTTAGAGCAGGGTAAATATGCTGTGCCTTATACTGAGTTGACAGGTTTAAAAGGTGATACGGCGCATCAGAAGGTTGAGAATGTATTGCACGATGTGGTGCAGTATGTTGATGAAGAAGACAAACGAACAGATTTTCTGGATAAAATTTTCTTGCATCCTGTTCTCGGTTTAGTCAGCCTCGCTGTGATGATGTTTATTATTTTCCAAGCGGTTTTTGCTTGGGCAGCGCCGTTTATGGATGGGATTGAAACTTTCTTTGGCTGGTTGGGTGAAACCGCAGGTGGGGTGATTAGTCAACCTTTACTCAACAGTTTAGTGGTGGATGGAATCATCGCAGGTGCAGGTGGTGTGGTGGTATTTTTGCCACAGATTCTGATTCTATTCTTCTTTATTTTAGTGTTGGAAGAATCAGGTTATTTGCCACGTGCTGCATTCTTGCTGGATAAACTGATGTATAAGGCAGGTCTTTCAGGACGTGCCTTTATTCCACTCTTGTCTAGTTTTGCTTGTGCGATTCCGGGCATCATGGCTTCACGAACCATCAGCGATCCCCGTGACCGTTTGACCACGATTTTTGTTGCACCGTTGATGACTTGCTCAGCACGGTTGCCTGTATATGCATTATTGATTGCAGCATTCATCCCCAATCAAACCGTTTGGGGCTTGTTTAACTTACAAGGCTTGGTGTTGTTCGCTTTATATATGGCAGGGATTGTGAGTGCACTGTGTGTATCTTTCGTTCTGAAATTTTTCCAGAAAGACAAGTCACAACATATGTTGATGATGGAGTTACCAAGCTATCGTTTCCCTGACTTGAAGAATATTTGGATTGGTTTACTTGACCGTGCCAAGATCTTCTTACGTCGTGTAGGTGGTATCATTTTCGCCTTGTCTATTTTGCTGTGGTTCTTGTGTACTTTCCCGCAAGCCCCTGAAGGCGCGACTTTACCTGAAATTGATTATTCATTTGCAGGCATGCTTGGTCATTTACTGCAACCGATTTTTGCGCCACTGGGCTTCAACTGGCAGATTTGTATTGCTTTGATTCCAGCCATGGCAGCCCGTGAAGTGGTGGTGGCAGCTCTAGGTACGGTATATGCCTTATCTGCTGTCGATGATGATGCCATGTCACAAGGCTTGGCTTCACTGATCAGTAGTGGTGGTGAGCTCGGTTGGTCGGTAGCGACAGGACTATCTTTACTGGTGTGGTTTATTTATGCACCGCACTGTTTGGCTACCTTAGCGACGGTCAAACGTGAAACAGGTTCATGGAAAACCGTGAGTTTTATGACCATTTACTTGTTTGGTTTGGCTTATTTAATGTCATTCCTGACCTATCAAATTGCAACGCACTATTTGGGCTAATCAGTGTAAATAGGCGAGGAGATTGAGATGATTGAAGTTCTAATTGTTGCTGCTCTAGTGATCTGGAGTGCGGTGGTGGTGTTTAAGAAAGTATTTCCTCAGACATCAGGTTCAGTTTTCACATCCTTGGCGGAGCTATGTGAAGCACGCGGTTGGACGCGTTTAGCAGCGTGGTTAAAACCTGCGATGTCTGGTGGGTGTGGTGGAAATTGTGCCTGCCCAGCGACAGAAGACAGCAGTGCAAAAAAGCCTGAAGTTCAGGCGGTGAAGTGGAAATAAAACGATTTTTACTCACAAATAAAAAAGCCGTCCGATAGGGACGGCTTTTTTACGCACTGACACAAAAAAAGTGCGGGAAAGTCAAAACAGAAAAAGCATTCAAAACAGCAAAGTGCTAACATTTCCGCAGATAAATTTCAGACCAAGCATGGGGCGAAAATGTTAATACAACGTGGTGGACTTAAGGTCGTTGCAGGACTCGGTATTTCAGGTGTTGCAGCGGTCAATTTTTTACATAACCAAGGCTACCGCGTTGCAGTAACGGACTCTCGATCGACCCCGCCCGGTCATGACCAAATTCCAGCAGAGGTACAAACCAGTTTTGGTCAGTTTGACGCAGAGCTGTTGTTGTCTGCTGAAGAAATCATTATTAGTCCTGGGCTTGATCCGAAACTACCTGAAATTCAAGCTGCGATTGCCAAAGGCATTCCTGTGGTGAGTGAGATTCAAATCCTACGCCGTGCAACCGATAAACCGATTATGGCGATTACAGGCTCTAATGCAAAAAGTACCGTGACGACCTTGATTGGGCTGATGGCTGAACATGCAGGTGTGAAAGTCGCGGTGGGAGGCAATCTTGGCCGTCCAGCTTTAGACTTAACCAAGGATGATCCAGACCTATATATTTTGGAGTTATCCAGCTTCCAGTTAGAAACCACATCAAATTTACAGGCTGAGGTTGCGGTGGTGCTGAATATGAGTGAAGACCATCTTGACCGTCATGGCGATATGATGGGTTATCACACCGCGAAGCATCGTATTTTCCAAGGTGTGAAAAAAGTTGTTCATAACCGTGATGACTCGCTCACTCGTCCTTTGGTACCTGATGCTACACCAATGCAAAGCTTTGGTTTAAATGCTCCTGATATGAATCAGTACGGTGTATTAAGAGATGACGACGGTACGATCTGGTTGGCCCGTGGCCGCACACGTTTATTGAACAGTGCAGAGATGTATATTCAAGGTACACACTATGTTGCCAATGCTTTAGCCTGTTTGGCTTTGGGTGAGGCAATCAATCTTCCGCTGGAGTCGATGTTGGAAACGCTGAAAAGCTTTAAAGGCTTAGAGCATCGCTGTGAGTTTGTGAAAGACGTTGAGGGTGTTCGTTACTATAATGACTCTAAGGGCACCAATGTAGGCGCAACACTGGCTGCAATTGATGGTCTAGGTGCTGCGATTGAAGCCAAAGGTGGCAAAGTCGCGATCATTTTAGGTGGTCAAGGCAAAGGACAAGATTTTAGCGCTTTACGTGAGGCCTTGAGCAAATACGTGAAGGTGGCTGTGTTGATTGGTGAAGATGCCGCGTTGATTGAAAAAGCCGTGGCAGGAACAACGACCTTACTGCATGCTGACACGCTAGAGCAGGCGGTTGCACTTTGCCAAGCCCATACCCAAGCCCATGATGTCGTGTTATTGTCACCTGCATGTGCAAGTTTTGATATGTTCAGTGGTTACCCACAGCGCGGACATCAGTTTGTCGCTTGTGTGCAAGAACTCCACTAAAAATAATAAGGAAATTGAGATGGCTGAGTTTGCTCAGACAACGATCAATAAAATTAACCAGTTTTATAGCCGTTGGGCGCCGCGTGTACCCAGCGAAGTGACACCACGTAATGTGTTGATCTTCTGCGTCATTGCGTTGTTGTGTTTAGGTTCGATCATGGTCGCATCTGCGTCTATGCCTTATGCTGAACGTCTCCATGAGAATTCATTTCACTATGTCCTTCGTCACGGGATTTCAATCGCGGTAGCTGGCGTTTTGGCCTATGCGGTATACCGAGTTCCGCTCAATGTTTGGTTCAACAATACCTTCCCGCTGTGGATTTTGACTATCTTACTGCTGGCTGCCGTGTTGGTTGTCGGGACAGAGGTCAATGGTTCGACCCGCTGGATTCGTGTTGCGGGCTTCACGTTACAGGCTTCTGAGGTGGCCAAAGTGATGATGGCGATTTTCACGGCCGACTATGTGGTACGCCGTGCCGAAGAAGTAAGAAATAACATCAAAGGCTTGATTCGTCTCGGTATTATTATGCTGTTGACGGTGGGTTTGATTATTGCGGAGCCCGACTTGGGTGCAACCGTGGTGATTAGTTTGATGATGCTCGGGATTTTCTTCCTTGCTGGCGCGCCGTTGATTCAGTTTGGTATGGCTTTTGGTGCGATTTTTGCGGCCTTTGTCTTTCTGATTGTATTTGAGCCTTACCGTTTTGAACGTCTGATGTCTTTCTCAAACCCTTGGGAAGATCCGCTAGGTACTGGTTACCAGCTTTCCAATGCCTTGATGGCCTTTGGGCGTGGTGAATGGTTTGGTGTAGGATTTGGGCATAGTGTACAGAAAATGGCCTACTTGCCTGAAGCCCATACCGACTTCATGTTGGCCATTTTAGGTGAAGAGTTTGGCTTTTTCGGGATCACTACGGTCTTAATTCTGTCTTTTACCATGTTGCTGTGCTGTATCAAAGTGGGTCATCGTGCGCTGAAGAATCAGTACCTGCGTGCGGGTTATTTGGCTTATGGGGTATCGATTATTTTCTTACTGCAAATTTTGGTAAACGCAGGTATGAATATGGGGATGCTGCCAACCAAAGGTTTGACCCTACCTTTTATTAGTTATGGCGGTTCATCACTGATTATGTGCGCAGTGATGATCAGTTTGATTTTGAAAATTGATGCAACCACACAAAGTGCCAATCCAACCAAAGAAGAATCCAGCTTCTAATCGGGTTGTTCTTTCATCACGCTATCCGCAGACTAAACGTACTTTTCGTTTTATGCGGATAGCGTTTGAGCCCTTCTAAATTTTTTGAATTTCTTTCAATTACAAACGTTGCGCACTAGACCTCGCGTTGAGTTTCTGCCGCAATCGTTTTGCTATAAATAGATACCGTGCAGGGTAGTATGGTGCGGAATTAGTGAAACATCCCATTGCGCAATGGCTTGTTGCAACATTCGTTCAGGGTGGTCTAACGTGACAGATGGCTGATTTAGAGCATGTATCGCTTGAGCGAGTAGTGCTGGTGCTTGGTTAAGATCCAGTGCCTGTGCCATGTTTTGTTTAGACAACTTTTGCCCTTGATCATTCATGGCTAAAGGCAGATGCATATAGCTAAGACGTGGGTAATCTAGCAGCTGACCTAAATAAATTTGACGCTCGGTATTATCTAAGAGATCTGCACCACGAACCACATGGGTGATGCCTTGTAGGTAGTCATCCACCACTACAGCTAATTGATAGTTGATAATGCCATCGCGGCGTTTCAGTACAAAGTCACCGAGCTCATGTGCCAGTTGTGAGCAGTGTCTGCCTTGCAGCGCATCATCAAAACAAATCTCGACATCTTCTACTTTGACGCGAATGGCTTGTTGCTCAAAAGGCAGAGCAAGGTCACGGCAGGTGCCTGCATAAATGTGGTTAGAACCAAGCATTTTTCGGGTGCACTGACAGGCATAGACCAGTTTGAGTTGATGCAGTTGTTGAATCACGTCTTCATATAGGTCGAGACGATCTTTTTGGAAAATAATCTCCGCATCGGGCTGAAAGCCGAAAGCCTCGATACAACGCAAGATATGGCTTTCACTGCCGGGGTAAATACGCGGGATATCGGTATCTTCAATACGAACCAACCATGTGCCTTGATGTGCTTTAGCTTCGCAATAACTGGCAACGGCTGTAATGAGTGAACCAAAATGCAAAGGGCCGGTTGGCGATGGCGCAAACCGACCCACATAAGCCATCCTGTTGTCCCCCTCCTTATGTAAAGGAGGGGTTGGGGGAGGATTATTGAATAACATGATTAACCGTTATTTTGCTTCTCTTTGATTTCTGCCAGTGTTTTGCAGTCAATACATAAAGTTGCTGTTGGACGGGCCTCTAAACGGCGCAGACCAATTTCGATACCACAGGTTTCACAGAAACCATAGTCATCGTTTTTAATCGCTTCAATTGATTGCTCGATTTTGCGGATGAGTTTACGTTCACGGTCACGTGTACGTAATTCAATTGCAAACTCTTCTTCTTGTGTCGCGCGGTCATTCACATCAGGCAAAGCGGTGTTTTCGTCTTGCATGGTGTTGAGTGTGCGGTCAACTTCTGACATCAGTTCTGCTTTCCATGCCAACAAAATTTGGCGGAAGTGCTCAAGCTGACCTTCAGACATGTATTCTTCATTTTTTTTCGGCTGATAAGGTTCAATACCAAATAAGCTTGCAGTAGAACCACCGTCAGTCGCTTTAGGCTTAGTTTTGCGCACACGTTTTGTAGATTTTTCATCTACAACATCAGTTTGTTCGTCTAAGACAGTATTTTGGTTGTCATTCGCCATTTAGGGCAATCCTCATCATATACGTATCTTTAATACGCAAAAAATATGGTGATATGCAAGTGTTTTTATCCACCCTCGAGTAGATTCACCCTCGGGGGTCGTCATCATATAGACTTTTTAAGTATTTTGATAGTCTTTGATGTTTGGATTAAATTGATCACTTTTTCGTAAGAGCAACTAAGGTAATTGAAAACGATAAAAATGAAAAGTTAATAACCTGAAATTTCAACATTTATTTTTTGCTGTGCGTGTAAGACACGTTCTACGTGGGTTTCATGGCTGCCATCTGCGTTTAATTGTAAAATACGATAACCTGGTGCTTGCTCATCTAAGGTGAAATGATCACTTAAAGGCTTAAATTGGACACTGGTAGACGGCGTCGAGTAAAACTGAATACTATGCCATTCACGCCATGATTCTTGATGGACATGTCCCGACAGCACAATTTTGACATTGTGGTATTTCGCAAGAACCGCAGTGAGGTCTTGGGTGTTCTTGAGTTTATGTTGATCAATCCATTTTGAGTGCATTTCAAAAGGATGATGATGACAGGCAATCACAATGTGTTGCTGGGCAAATTCTTGTAGGATCTGTTCCAGTTGGTTCAATTGTGCTTCATCGACCCAGCCATCGATTTTACCTTTGACAGCACTATTGAGTAAAACCACGCTCCAAGGGCCAAAGTGAATCACATGAACTTTGTTTTGCTGCTGATGAAAAGGGAAGTGTTCGGCATTGTCATGATTGCCCGGAACCTGATAAAACGGCGTCTTTAAACTCTGCATAAAGTCTAAATAGCGTTGATAGGTTCGAGGCACAGGTACTTGTGCCAAGTCGCCCGTATGGACGAAGGCATCAATTTGTGGATGACGTTCCACAATGTGTTGCATCACATGATGAAAGCTTTGCTCTGGATTCATACGTACAAACTCCAGATGATCTTGATCCATCAAGTGCGTATCTGAAATTTGGATAATGGTCCAATTTTTCTCATTATTTAAAGTCATGCCTGACCCCTTAGACATTCCTTGTCGTTTTAATCTGTTGTTGTAGCCATTGCAAGGCCATTATGACAGGCGCATTTCTGAGCCGACCATTGGAAAGTAATGTATCGATCTGCGCATAATCAATCAGGTGTAATAAAATATTTTCACCTTCATCGGGCATACCAAATACACCACCTTGTTTGGGTAAATCGGCCGCAGCACTATACAGATGAAACAGTTCCGCACAGGCACCTGCAGAAGGGTAAAAGCTAAACAGATGTTGTAAGTGTTCAATCTGACAGCCTGATTCTTCTAATGCTTCACGGCGAATACAGCTTTCAGGTGATTCATCACTATCGAGTACTCCCGCAATAATCTCCAGCTGCCAAGCTGAATCTTGATCATCCATAGCACCAATACGAAATTGTTCAATCAAGGCAAATTTTTGTTGTGCATCATCATAAATTAAGACACCCGCAGCTTCAGGACGCTGAATGAGCTCACGTGAAATCACAGCGGTGTACTCAGTTTGATTAAACAGGCGATGACGTAAATTTACTTTTTCTACTTGAACAAAACCCTGAAAAACAAAGGCCCTGTCTACAATTTGGACATCTTCACTGTGATATGTAGCTTGCTTAATTATGTTCATAAAGCGCAATCAGGATGAAATTTATCATTTCATCCTAACTGAGAATCACATGATTACAAAAGGTTTTTTATCAACTTACACTTTTTGGTACAAGTTTTGTCCGCTTGCATGGAATTGTTTTTTCATGCTATCGAGGCCGGTTTCGACCTCTTCTTGCTGAATTTTATTCAGTGCAGCGTTTTGCTGGTTTTGTGCATAATCACGCACGTTTTGGGTGATTTTCATCGAGCAAAACTTGGGACCGCACATCGAACAGAAGTGCGCAGACTTGTGCGCTTCCTTCGGCATGGTTTCATCATGCATGCTACGCGCCGTGTCTGGATCAAGGCTGAGATTAAACTGATCTTCCCAGCGGAATTCAAAACGTGCTTTAGATAGGGCATTATCACGGACTTGCGCACCCGGATGACCTTTGGCCAAATCTGCTGCATGCGCTGCAATTTTATAGGTGATGATGCCATCTTTGACGTCTTTTTTGTTCGGCAGGCCCAAGTGTTCTTTTGGAGTGACATAACAGAGCATGGCAGTCCCATACCAACCAATCATCGCCGCACCAATCGCAGAAGTAATATGGTCATAACCTGGGGCAATATCGGTGGTCAATGGCCCTAAAGTGTAGAAGGGCGCTTCTTGGCAGACTTCAAGTTGTAGATCCATATTTTCTTTGATCATATGCATTGGGACATGCCCCGGCCCTTCGATCATGACTTGTACATCATGTTTCCATGCACGATGGGTCAGCTCCCCTAAAGTGCGTAATTCAGAGAACTGTGCTTCGTCATTGGCATCTTGGATACACCCCGGACGCAGGCCATCGCCGAGGCTGAATGACACATCATAGGTTTTCATGATTTCGCAGATTTCATCGAAATGTGTATAGAGGAAGTTTTCTTGATGATGGGCCAAACACCACTGCGCCATGATCGAACCACCACGAGACACGATACCGGTGAGGCGATTCGCCGTCATTGGAACATAACGTAATAAGACACCCGCATGAATGGTGAAGTAATCTACGCCTTGCTCAGCTTGTTCGATCAGCGTGTCTTTGAAGATTTCCCATGTCAAGTCTTCCGCCACCCCATCGACTTTTTCTAAAGCTTGATAGATCGGTACAGTACCAATCGGAACAGGTGAGTTACGGATAATCCACTCACGGGTTTCATGGATGTTCTTCCCTGTGGAAAGGTCCATGATGGTGTCTGCACCCCAACGAGTTGCCCACGTCATTTTTGCGACTTCTTCATCGATTGAAGAGCCGAGAGCCGAGTTACCAATATTGGCATTGATTTTTACCAAGAAGTTTCGGCCAATGATCATGGGTTCGATTTCAGGGTGGTTAATATTGGCAGGGATAATCGCACGTCCTTCAGCCACTTCTTTACGTACAAACTCAGGCGTGATTTCCATCAAGTTATGCGCACCAAAGTTTTGCCCCGCGTGCTGACGTGCATCGACTCCTTCACGTTGACGCTGATTTTCACGAATAGCGATGTATTCCATTTCAGGAGTGATGATGCCTTGTTTGGCATAATGCATCTGCGTGACATTGTGGCCTGCTTTGGCACGACGTGGTTTTTGAATATGGGCAAAGCGAATATCAGCGGTACGAATATCCCGTAAACGCTCTTGACCAAAGCGTGAACTGAGGCTGTCTAACATTTCTGTATCGTTGCGCTCTTCAATCCAATTTTCGCGGACATTCGGTAGACCTTTGTTCAGATCAATACTGACATTGGTGTCGGTATACACACCAGAGGTGTCATACACCATCACTGGTGGATTGTACTCACCGCCTAAGCCTGTTGGGGTTTCGGTCAGTTCAATCTCACGCATGGGGACTTGAATGTCTGGGCGCGAACCTTGGATATAGACTTTTTTAGAGGCAGGCAAGATACGGGTCAGATCTTTGGCATCTTGTTCATGTTGTGCTGAAATTTCAGCGGAAAGATTCGTTAAATGGTTCATTGCAATGATCCTTATGAATGACATCAACGAATCAAGCACGACCAAAAACGATGGCAATTGAAGCTATTTCTGTGTGTTGTTGATTTGATGATACAAATGCAACGGATGTATTTCTACTGGAAACAGTTCAATGAAAGGCGTTCAGTTTTTAGATGGCTTGATTCCTACGCAGGTCTTAACCTGATCAGGTTCAACGGTACTCAGCTTCAAAACTTTATTGAAAAGTCTTAGCTGATCTCAGCGAGCAATTACTCGCGCTCCGTCAAGCGATGCATCATCTTAACATGCACTGTTGTTAAAAACAGCGACCTTTTTATTCCAAGTGTGAAAGGGAAATGTGTTCAACGTTCTAAGCAAATGGCATCGCTTAAGCAGTCTTTGCCTTGATCGGGTTGGACCATACGCAGTTGAATAAAGTGCGCCAATTGTCTTTGTAATAGTTGATCTGCACCGAGGCGCTGCGCGTGAGCGGATGCAGGCAAGATGATTTGAGCCGCTCGTTGTTCTGGGCTGAGCGCCACAAACTTTAAAAATAAGCGCGCTTGATCCGTCACACTTGAATTTTTTAATTCTGCTAGGCGCTCAATTTCTTCCAAATAATTGCTTTGCACGGTATAGCCGTCGTAAACGCGTTGAGCATCCAGTCCGATAAACAAGAGGGTGCTATATAGGTTCAATAGATGACGTGCATCTTGGTGGTAGCTACTTTTCGGGTACTGTTGTAAATAGTTTTCCCAATACAGCGCACGATCCGCAATTTCTTTAGCGTCAATTTTGACCTGACTCCCAATCACGGCTGGGTATTGATTTTGTGTCGCCAGATGTTCAATAAACTCTTGCTCTGCGACAGGTAGGTAAGGCGCAAAAATTTTGGCTAAATATTCAGGGCTACGGCGGTAATGCACTTGTCCTTCGCCTGCATCAAACAGCTCGACATAAGACTGCCCTTGGTGTTTGATGAGGTATTGGTCGCGAATGGTCAGTTGCTCAAAAAGACTTTGTTGAATGGTCGGATGTTGCGCCATTTCTAGGGCATAGCTTTCAAAAGCGCGCTGCTGTTGCGGTGTACGTTCAACCGATAAAAAGTCATGGTACATTTTATTGGATAAACCCAATAAATGCTTTTGTTGTTGAAAGCCGAGTAAAGGTAAACACAGCTTAAGATCTTGATTGATTTGCTCTAGAGCAAAAGTCGTACGTTGTGCATCTATTTCCGACATGTTTTTATCAATTTTTTGGCACAAGTCGGTTAAGTCCAAGGTTTGAGTCGAAGATGCTTCTATTTGTGCGGGCTCTTGAAAGCTGACAGGTTCAGGTTTTTGACAGGCAGCCAACAGCGCACACATAAAAATCAGTGCGTAAGGTTTAAGCGAAAATAAAGAAGAATGATTCACAGCGACTCGATCAAAAAACTCAGTTCAGCGACAACACAGTAGAGAAACTCCTTTTCTCCGTACCTCATTTTATAGGGGGGATGGAATTTTTAATGTGTAGTATTGTGAATGATTTTGTTGAACCGGCTGTGACACTGTTCAATATTTACTTCATAATGAACAGATTGGTGCGCGCTATTGTAACCAGTGCAATAAAAAATATACGAAAATAATGACAACTCGTTTTAGTATAGCGTTGCTCAGAACGAGGCCAGTGAGGCGAAAAGGTGGACCAAAAACAATGAAGATTAAATGTGTCCTGGCCAGCTGTGTGTTGTTTTTCGCGCCGTGGAGTCATGCCTTGGATTTGGTCGACGCGTTACAACGCGCCAAAGTCAATGATCCCAACTGGCAAGCCAATTTACTCCAATATGAAGCAGATCAACTCAATTTAGGCATTGCTCAAGGTAACTTACTACCTACCATTAGTCTGTCTGGTAATGTGACTCGAAAAAATCAACCCATTGGACAGGTGAGTTCGGTTCTTTCCATGCCCGATACGACCACCACCAAACAAGTGGCGATTACGGCGCGCCAACCCCTTTTTCGTTGGGATGCGTGGGAAGGATTGAAACAAGTCAAGACCTCCCTCAGTTTAAGTGAAGTCAACTTACAGCTACAGCGGCAGCAACACATTTTAGACGTGACGGAAGCCTATTTTAATGTACTGCGCCAACAAAGTTTAACCGCAGCCAATTTACAAGAAGAACAGGCTCTACTTGAGCAACTGAATATGATGAATGCCAAACTCAGAGAGGGTCTGGTGGCAAAAAGTGATGTGAGTGAGGCCAATGCACAATACCAAAGCGCACAGGCCAACCGTATTGCGACGCATGTACAACTGGTCTTGGCGCAGGAACAACTGGCGCAAATTATCGGACCTTATCAAGAAAACTTGGCAGTGCTGCGTGAAGACTTTCAGTTTCAAAAGCCTTATCCTGCAGAACTTTCAGCATGGACTAATTTAGCTCTCGCACAGAACCTAGGCATTCAGCAGGCGCGCTTGCAACAGCGCTATGCTGAAGATCAAAAACGGGTTGAACAAGCTGCGTTGTATCCGCAAATTGAAGCTGTGGGAAGCTATGGTTATAGTGAGCAGACGCCTGAGAATAGTATGTCGGCCAAAGGTAACTTTGATCAGATTGGTATTGAGATGAATTGGAGTGTCTATACGGGGGGCGAACCAAGAAGGCGATTCAAAAAGCTGCCGTCAACGTCAAAAAATCTGAAGCTGAATTGGATGCCGCCATCCGTAAAGCCAATACCGAGGTGAAAAAGTCTTATTTACAAGTGGAAACAGACCAAGCCAAGTTGCAAGCACGTAAAGCTGCCATGGAATCATCCAGCCTCGTCTCTCGTGCCTCACAAGCGCAGTATCAAGAAGGCTTAAAAACCATGGTCGATGTTTTACTGGCACAGCGCAATGCGTTTTCGGCCAAACAAGACTATGTCAATGCTAAGTATGACTACTTGATCAATGTCTTGCATTTAAAGGCATCTGTGGGTAAGTTGACTGAACAAGATATTCAAGAAATGAATGCATGGTTGGTGGACAAAGCACGCTTATAAAAAGGTCTTGTCATCAAATCTTCACAATTGCTATGCTTTAATATCGCTCAATCTTTAGTCCCTCATGATGTTGCTGTGGAGTACGTCCTTTGCCAAATAGTCCTGTTTTAAACCATCACATTTCTTCGCAGTTCAATGAAGATTTGCAGGATGTGAACACCAAATTTATGACCATGGGTGGTTTGGTAGAACAACAAGTGGCAAATGCAATTCATGCGCTACTCGACACCGATGCCAACTTAGCGGTCGATGTTCAGTTTAAAGACAATGCGGTGAATCAGCTCGAACGTGAAATTGATGAAGCCTTGACCTTGATTTTGGCGCGTCGTCATCCTGCTGCGATTGATTTGCGTATGGTGATTGCGATGTCGAAAGCCAATACCGACCTAGAGCGTATTGGTGATGAAGCTGCGAAAATTGCTCGTATTGCGCAAAGCTTATGTGAAGACGGTGAATCCCCTCGCGGTTATATGGAAACGCGTCATATTGGTAACCAAGTCCGTGTCATGATTCATGATGCCCTAGACGCTTTTGCACGCTTAGATGCAGAACAAGCGCTACGTGTGATGATGGCCGATGCTGATATTGACCGTGAATATCAATCTGCAACGCGTACTTTGATGACTTATATGATTGAAGACCCGCGTCATATTGCCCGTGTGATTAATGTGATGTGGGTATTACGTTCATTGGAGCGTATTGGCGATCATGCGCGTAACATTTCTGAGCAAGTGATTTACATGGTGAAAGGTTTGGATGTGCGTCATACCAGTTTTGAAGAAGTTGAAAAACATATCCAAAAATAAAAAGCATATCTTATTTTTCAAGCACAACTTCGGTTGTGCTTTTTAATGGTTGCTTCATTTTTGAATAAAAAAAATCTCAGACTTTGGGGGAAATCTGAGACTAAAATCGGGGATATTTATCGTTATAGATAAGAGGTTTCCCTCTATCCTTGAATGTTATTATAGGAAAGATGTTTTTCTGCGTCATGTAGGTTCTTGTAGTGTAATGTTGAGTTTTGCAATGGTTGTGTAGCGCTATGTTTACACTTAATTATTTGGATACAAATAATCTCTTTATAACGTCATTGGGTCATCAATATTTCATCTATTTGGGGTTTGGTTAGACCCGTGCTTAGATAGAACATTGTATGAATAAAAAGAAAAGCCCCGATGTCGGAGCTTTTCAAATGTGAAACTACGTACTGCGCTTACTTTAGATAATTTTCAGAGCAATAATTTATGGGTCACGCCAAGCATAGCTTTTCATCTTGCAGCGTGGCGGAGCAGTGCTCCGCTTTATCATGCCTCAGGCTTTAAGCCTTCTGCTTTTTCTAAGCTTTCATCATTGTTAAAGAACTTCTCACGTTGTTCTTCAAGAAACTTTTTCGCATCAGGTTCAAACACATTTAGGCGTTTTTCATTGATTAAAGTGGTTTGGTGCTTTAACCATTCTTCCCAAGCTTGCTTGGAGATACTTTCAAAAAGTTCTTGGCCTTTTGCACCAGGAAACGGTGCAAAGTCTAAACCTTCCATTTCTGTTTGATATTTACGGCAAAAAACTTGTCGAGTCATATCTAGATGTCCTTATTGAGCATAAAGTTTTTCTAAACGTGCATGGGCACGTTCAATGGCAGCTTCTACTTGCGCAGGTGCAGTTCCACCAATGTGGTTACGTGCATTGACTGACGCTTCAAGGGTTAGTGCTTTTTCAAATACATCCGCTTGAATTAAGTCAGAGAACTGTTGAAGTTGTTCTAAAGTTAATTCAGAAAGATCTTTTGATTCTTGTACACCTAAAGCAACGGCTTTACCCACAATTTCATGTGCATCACGGAAAGCTACGCCATTTTTTACAAGGTAATCAGCCAAGTCCGTTGCGGTTGAGAAACCACGCAGGGCTGCTTCACGCATGATTTCAATGTTTGGCACCAAAGCAGGAATCATGTCTGCAAAAGCCATGAGCGAGCCACGCACGGTATCAATCGCATCAAACAACGGTTCTTTGTCTTCTTGGTTGTCTTTGTTATACGCCAACGGTTGACCTTTCATGAGTGTTAATAAACTCATCAAGTCGCCATAGACACGGCCTGTTTTACCGCGCACTAACTCTGGAACATCTGGATTTTTCTTTTGTGGCATGATTGAAGAGCCAGTACAGAAACGGTCTGGAATGTTTACAAACTTAAACTGTGCAGACGTCCAAAGAATCAGTTCTTCTGACATGCGTGATAAGTGCATCATGATCAGAGAAGCCGCGGCATTGAACTCAATACCAAAGTCGCGGTCAGATACTGCATCGAGTGAGTTTTCAGAAACAGCTTCAAAACCCAGTAACTCTGCTGTAAATGCGCGGTCGATTGGGTAAGTAGTACCCGCAAGTGCTGCTGAACCCAAAGGCATACGGTTAGTACGCTTACGGCAGTCAATGAGACGCTCAGAGTCACGCACTAACATTTCAAACCATGCCAACAGGTGGTGACCAAAAGTCACAGGCTGTGCCGTTTGTAAGTGGGTGAAGCCTGGCATAATCGTATGCGTGTTTTGAGCAGCAATACTCAAAATACCTTTTTGTAATTTTTTCAGTAATTCTAAAATGGCATCGATCTCATCGCGGACATAGAGGCGAATATCGGTTGCCACTTGGTCATTACGGCTACGACCGGTGTGGAGCTTTTTACCTGTGATGCCAATCCGTTGAGTCAAACGTGACTCAATGTTCATGTGCACATCTTCTAGGTCAATACGCCATTCGAACTGACCCGCTTCAATTTCAGCTTGAATGGTGTTTAAGCCATTGATGATGTCATCGCGTTCTTGTTCAGTCAGAACGCCAACTTTTGCAAGCATGGTCGCATGAGCAATAGAACCTGCAATATCTTGTTTATAAAAGCGTTGGTCAAATTGTACAGATGCTGTAAATTCAGCAACAAAGGCATCAGTAGCTTCAGAGAAACGACCGCCCCACATACCCGAAGTTTGGGCTTGTGACGGATTTGAGGAATTAGAAGATGTGGTCATGTCGGCTCAATAAGATAAAAAGCGGTAGAACTCGCATGAGTATAACAAATTCAAGACAACTTGCCGAAGTTCAAGATGCGCAAAGTTTAACTTCCCGTATGGCTAAGCCAAATATCTCTTATTTATTTAGCAAAATCGTGCAATGGCCACATTTGCTGGAATTATTTGTTGGTGGAAATTTGTTGGCCATGCTGTTGGCTTTGGCCGAGGCACAGTCTTGGTCAAACTTGGTGTTTGAGCATGTGCTGGGCTATATGCTGTACATCAATTGGGTTTTACTGTCTTTTGCTGCGCTAATGCAATATGGACAAAAAAAGTTGCAAGATTTGAGTCTCGGTATGACTTTATTGTCAGGCTTTTTTCTATTGCAGATCATTGTGTTGGTGACCACGCTCAGCCTTAATATACTGATCTTCTTTGGAGCTAATTTTAGTTTCAATGGTTTGACTTCAGCCATCTTATGGAATGATGTGGTTTTGCATTTGGGTTATGGCTTGTTGTTAGGCAGCTTTTGTTTTCGTTATTTGTACCTAAGGGAGCAATGGTTTAGGCAGCAAAACAGTGAGCTGAATGCACGGGTGCAGGCCATGCAAGCCCGTATCCACCCGCATTTTTTGTTTAATAGTTTAAACAATGTGATTAGCCTAATCGCGATTGATCCAGATAAAGCCGAACAGATGTTGCTCAATCTATCGCGTCTGTTTAGAGCCAGTTTCCAAGAGTTAAAACTGGTCAAGCTCAGTGATGAAATTGAGTTGTGTCAGCGTTATTTGGCGATTGAGCAAATTCGTTTGGGAGATCGTTTACAGGTTGAATGGAAAATCGAACATGCCGAATTGTGTAAGCAGGTACAAATTCCACTCTTAACTTTACAACCTTTACTTGAAAATAGTATTTTTCATGGTGTTGAAAAATTTTTAACTAAGAGTACGATAAGTGTACTGATTGAAATATTGCAAAATCAAGTTAATATCGTCATAACCAACCCATTTACAAAGGAAACAATTCATAAACGACAAGGACATGGTATTGCCATTGAAAATGTGAAGCAGCGTCTAGAGGCATATTTTGGGCGAACTGTGAGCTTTCAAACCTATGCAGGGGAGGGAATGTATACCACTGTTGTGCAGTATCAATATAAATAAACCGCAGTGAACCTATAAAAATAAACAAGGTGACTGTTGGGGAGGAGATAAATGGACATCCTAATTTGTGATGATGAGCCTTTAGCAATCGAACGTTTGTCTAGATTGGTGAGTCAGCTCGGACATCAAGTGGTGGCAATAGCCTCACATGGTCAACAAGCAATTGAATTAACTCAACAATATGAACCTGATGTGGTACTTTTAGATATTCAGATGCCAGAAATGGATGGTTTGACCTGTGCGCATTATTTGCGTCAGCTTGAGCCGATGCCTGCTTTGGTGTTTTGTACAGCTTATGATGAGCATGCGCTCGATGCATTTAAGTCACATGCTGAAGGTTATTTATTAAAACCAGTGATGCAACAGGAATTGCAACAGGTGCTTGGTCACCTCACTAAATTAACCCAAGCTCAAATGAGCGAGATAAAACAAAAAGAAAATATGGACGAATTTAACGTAAAGCGACATCAAATCGCAGCGAAAACCTATCGTGGTGTGGAATTGGTTCCCATTGAAAATATTTATTATTTTTTGGCGGATCAAAAATATGTCACGGTACGCCACAAAAATGGCAGTGTCTTAATTGATGAAACCTTAAAAGACTTAGAACATGAGTTTGGGGAGGCCTTTATTCGTATTCACCGTAATGCCTTGGTTTCAGTTCACTTTTTAGAAGGGCTTGAAGTGGTCAACTCTGGGCAGTATCAAGTGCGTTGCCGTGAGTTAGATGAGCGTCTAGCGGTGAGTCGACGGCATTTGCCGGGCTTGCGCGAGCGCTTACATAGGCTTTAGCACGCCAATTTAATGGCTCTGCTGCTGCTGAGACGGGGCGCTTTGGGCTGAATACATTTCCAATGGGGGAAATTCAGTTTAAGATAGTTTCATTCTTATTGGCACATACTAAAATTTATGAAAACCCTAAAGATCGCTACTCGACAAAGCCCACTTGCCCTTTGGCAAGCTGAACATATTCGTGCTCGTTTAGAAGCACTGCATGAGGGGCTCACAGTAGAGTTGGTGACTTTTGTTACCCAAGGGGACAAAATTTTAGATACACCATTGGCAAAAATTGGTGGCAAAGGTTTATTTGTTAAAGAGCTTGAGGCAGCTTTGTTGGATGGTCGTGCTGATTTGGCAGTGCATTCGATGAAAGATGTTCCGATGGCTTTGCCTGAGGGGTTATCGCTGGCCGTCATTTGTGAGCGTGAAGATCCTTTAGATGCTTTTGTGTCGAATAGTTGCGTGAGTTTTGATGCCTTGCCACCAGGGGCGAAGGTCGGCACCTCGAGTTTACGCCGTAAATGCCAAATTTTAAAACAACGACCTGACCTAGAAATTATCGATTTACGTGGCAACGTGGGAACACGTTTATCTAAATTGGATGCAGGTCAGTACGATGCCATTATTTTGGCCAGTGCGGGATTAAAACGTTTGGGTTTGGCAGAACGTATCCGTCATACCATTCGACCTGAGTTGAGTTTACCTGCCGTGGGTCAGGGCGCTTTAGGGCTAGAGTGCCGTGCAAATGATCAAACGGTATTGGATTTAATCCATCCTTTATTGCATGTAGAAACTGATACCTGTGTACGGGCTGAACGTGCTTTCAATGCTTATCTTGAAGGTGGATGTCAGGTACCTATTGCAGGCTATGCCACTTTAGCAGACAACCGCATCCATATCGAAGGGCGTGTGGGGAGTGTCGATGGGCAAACGCTCCTCAAAGCACAAGTGGCGGGCAATGCAGCTGAAGCCGAGCATTTGGGCGTTGTCCTTGCACAAGAGTTATTGGCTCAAGGTGCAGGTGATTTACTCAAAGCCTTTTATCACTAATATGTCTTAACGATGCTGTTTATTAATACGCGCCCTGTTGATCGCGCGGCAAGCCTCACGATGGCACTAGAGCAACAGGCTGTTGAGGTCTATCCATTGCCGTTACTGGAGTTGTTGCCTAGAGCAT
Organism: Citrus hindsii; assembly: GCA_004802465.1. Taxonomy (NCBI): domain Eukaryota; kingdom Viridiplantae; phylum Streptophyta; class Magnoliopsida; order Sapindales; family Rutaceae; genus Citrus; species Citrus hindsii. Next base: position 67,198 of record QWBT01001018.1, read on the forward strand.
GGAGTCATGACCTAGAGCGCTTGTATCAGCAGCTAGTGTACACCCAAGTGATTGTGGTGGTCAGCCCTAGTGCTGTGCAGTTTGGTATGGCACATTTGCTGCAAAGCGGTTTAACGGTGTCCGATTTACAGCATATTCAATGGATTGCAGTCGGACAAAAAACAGCGCAGGCTTTGGCTGAATATGGTTTGGACAGTGTGGTGCCTGAGGTGGAAACCTCTGAAGGGATGTTACAACTGCCTGTTTTGCAGAACTTGGCCAGTGATGCGAGCATTGCGTTTTGGCGAGGAGAAGGTGGGCGTCAGTTTATGATTGACACCTTAATGCAACACGGGCGTCTTATACTAAACTTTGTTTTGTATGAGCGTCGCTGTCCAAATGAAACGATGCAGCAACAGGCTGAATTAATTCAATGTTTATCAGAACATAATCACTACGTCGCACTGATCAGCAGTGAGGCCAGTTGGCTGAATTGGTTAGCTCTGCTGGACTCAAATATTCAGCTTCTGCAACAAGGACACTTTTTGGTGTTGGGTGAGCGTTTGGCACAGATCTTGAAGCAGTATCAAGAGCAAATGCATGTGCCGTTTAAAATGAGTGTACTGAAAGATTTAAAGACAGCCACGATTGTACAGTTGTTACAAAGTGAGCAAGGGAACGCATGAAGAAGATTCTTATCATTGTATTGATGGCTGCATTGGCGTGGATTGCGAAGCTAAGCTATGACGTGTGGGGGCTGAGTACACAGCAAGCCACTTTGCTCAATGAAATGCACCAAATCGAACAGCGCAGCGCCAATTTGAACGATCAAGTCGTGGCTATGCAGCGTCAAAAAGGAACTTTGAAACAAAACCCAACAGCAGCGAATGCGACGATTAGCCAACCTGCCGAATTGGTGGTTGAAGGCATTGATCCAATTTTGTTTATTAAGCAACAGCTGGACTTGGTTGAGTTTGCCTTAAAGCAACAGCAGTATGTGGTGGCCACTGATAAGTTGGCTTTTTTAGATATGCAGCTGGAAAAATATAACTTGGCTGTGGCTTTGAAGCAAAGTTTGCATCAGGTCATAGCGCGAGATATGCAAACCATTCAGAAGTTTGTGGCTGAGCGCAATGAGCAGCAAGCGCTGATTAACCGCCAGCTGCAACAGATTGATCAGGCTTTAAGTCGGGAAATACAACAACCTCAGTTAAACACCACGCGCGATACTTCCGAACCCTTTGGGAAGCAATGGTTGAGGCTCGAACCTGCACAAGCACCTGCAACAGAATTAATGCAACGACAAATCGTGCTTAAAGAAGCTCAGTTACGTTTATTGTTGGCACGCCAAGCCTTAGCTGCAGGGCAATATACCGAATATCAAAAAGACTTAACCGAAGTGATGCTGTTGATCCAGCAACTTCCAGACCCTAAAGCCAAAGAGCTGCTGAAACAGCTGAATAAGCTGAAAACATTGGTGGTTGTCCCAACGCCTATTTTAAGTACGCGTGCGTTGTTGGGGTAATGGAATGAAACAAATACTGATTGCTTATGGTTTGGTGAGTTTAATTGCAATTGCTGCGTTGAGTGTCTTGAGTTATGGACATGGTGCGGGTTATGTCTACGTGTTTTGGCATGACTGGCAGTTACAAACCAATCTATGGATTGTATTTATTGCGCTAGCACTGCTCAGTTTTAGCTTGCATTTGGTTTGGTTGGGGCTAAAACGGTATCTCAGTCGAGAAAAACGCAAAGCGGAAACTGTTTTTGATTTTAAAAGTTTGCATCCTTATGAACAACTGGCTGTGATTTGGTTGTTGGATGCAGGCCGAGATCAACAAGCCTTTATTCAAAATGCCTTCGCGCAGTCGGGCTTGCTCAAAAGTATTATCGATGCACGTTTATATTTGATGCAGGAGCAGTTCCCTGAAGCCTTAAGCGCCTTGAGCCAAAGCAATGCCATGGCTTTTGAGTTGGCTGAACTACAGCGTATTGAACTGTTTTTAGCACAAGAAGATGCAGAACAGGCTTTAACCCATCTAGAGTTTCTCAATCAACATGAACTTTCACCTTGGCTTAAAGATGTGCAAACCGCTTATGAGGCGTGTTTAAAAGAGCTATGGGGGCGTTTTACGATTCAGTTTCCGTGGCTGTATTTACGCTCAACCCAATATGGTCATTTAGATCAAGATGTGAAAAAAGCATGGCTGAAGCGTTTATTGATAAAATTTGATCAAGCCAATTATGAAAATTTAGAGGATTTAAAACAACGTTATTTGGACTTGTCTGATCAGATTTTCAGCCGCAGTTATGATGTTCAACTGCTGTGGCTTAAGTTATTAGCACGTATGCCAGACATGAGTGAACAGCACGAACACTTGTCGATTTATTTGCTCAATCAGCAGTTTAATTCGGAAGTATTTTATTTGTGGTTCCAGCAGCAACTTTTGAAACAGCAACCCGATTATGTGGACTTGCAGCAACACATTGAAGCATGGGAAGCGAAGTATACGAGTGTGCCGGTTTTGAGTTTTGCCAAGTGGCATATTTATACTGCTTTAGGCATGCAAGAGCAGGCGGATGCGTTATTAAGTTTATATCCCG